>ML856185.1:6417-19535 GCA_009831015.1 Picea engelmannii | reverse complement strand
TGCTGGGTTTTCTTTCCCTAGAGGGTTTCCCAGGATAAATGTTGTGTCTCTTGTGGATGTGTATTTCTCAGTGATCTTGTTCTTATTATGCTCTTATCTTATGAAATGCAAAGAACTATAATAATGGCATAAACATTAACATGAAGGCCTAGAGGTTGATGCGGCTACTCTATTTATATATGCTATGCTATACATGATGAAGGCCACCATAAAAGCCACAGGCCAACTTGAGCTCTACCCCCTCTAATGGTAGACGCCCCTGTACTGTTTCGAATGAATTCACAATTATAAAGGACTATAGCCCAATACGAGAATGAAGGAATAAAGCTTGAAACTTGTAAAGGGGAGACACAAATTAAATAATAGGGTATCAAAAGACAATTAAGGGGTTCAAAATGCAAAAAGTACCTGTTATTGCACAGTTTGTAGTTAGGATAATGGACTGATGAAAAAGAGGTCAAACTGGCATACCTGAACCAATCCCACCCACTGTCACCTCGATGGGAAGGTTCTTTCTGTTTAGGGAGGTAAGGCCCGGGGGAGACGTCCCCGGTGACCTGGGGTTTTGAGAAGGCAAAAGGCTTAAGAGCTAAAAGATAATTTCCCCCTCACAAGTCACCACCTGATCAGAAAGTTCGGCTTATAGCCAATAAAGATAACCAGAAGTATAACAAAGAAGTATCCCTGCCCGAGAACAAAGCAACAATGAAACTACATGTGCAAGCTTGCTTGCTGGTTAGTACTTCATATAATCAATGACTTTCTGATAATAAGCAATTGATAAGCAATATTATTGATGAAGCAAATCAAAGTTGTACAATAACAATGATTACAATATCACTTCACAATAACTGCTAATGGCAATCAATGCAACAATATCAACACTTCATAAACAACGCCTTAGCCAACCATTCAATTGCTTTAAAGATGAAATAAATGCTGCATATAAAGTGTTTATAGCATAAAAGTAGATGACAACATTAGGGTTAGTAAAGGTTAGTCTAAGCTAGGGTTAGTTATAGTTAGGGTTTGTTCAAAGTATTGGAAGTTTGTAGGATCAAGTTACTCAACACAAAAGGCCTTAGATCAGTGCGCTCCTAGGGTATATGGAGTCAAAAAGAGGATGCAAAAGCTGAAGGACTAAGTGATAGTGAAACTAAAGACAAGAGGGTAAAGTGTTGAGGTGTTGCTAAAGCAAGGCCTCAACAACAAAAGCCTAGGGGAGAGAGGCTCACTTTGGTGTAGAAATCCTAGGCCTCAGTGCTCTCTCCTCCTTCTTTAGCTCAATGGAAAAAACAACTAGCTCAATAAATGATTCATGCAAGACAATAGAGTTTGAAAGTGACGTGTTGCTAGAGAAAGGCTTCAGTAGTCAAACCCTAGGGAAAAAAATAGCTCACCAGATGTAGGTGACCTAGGCCTTGGTGCGTTTTTCTCCTTCTTAAATCAACAAGAGTAAAACAGCTAGGATAGAAGAAAGGATAGAGTGTTGCTATGGCAAGGCTCTATCTCTCTTCAACAAATAAAATGGCTTAAAATCTTGATAGGGACATGAGACAAGGACCTTCAATGTGTGATTGTCACCTAGGGTTTAATTCAACAAACTATAATAATAAATGCAAGAAAACGACACTACAATCATTCAATCAAGAATTTTTGCAGAAATTCACTTACATTTAACAAATAAATCATATAGCAAACTCTAGTTGTAATACCTTCCACCAAGATAAATGCCAAAATATGCCAAGAAAGTCTTCCTTCAACAAGTGCGCCTCAAAATTTCAGCCAATAACCCTAAGAAGGGCGCAAATTTCAGATCTCACCAAGTGGTGAGTGAGAGATGATGAAAAAATGAGAGTGAAAACCCTCAATTTATACAGTACAATGACCTAAATTTACTTTTTAGGTCATGAAAAGGTCGACAAGGCCAAAATACTAAAATCATACTGTTTTACATTAAATGTTTGAAAATTAAACCCTAATCAAGCAATAAAGAGACGTCATCCCCTTTCTAGGGTGACGTTATCCCCTTCCATGGCAAATGCAACCTCCTGGAGCAAAACGTTAGCCCTCCTTAGGCTTCTCCAAGCTGCCACACGTGCCAATACTGCCATATCTGCCTCCCAAGACGTCCATACTGCTGGGTGACGTCATGGGCTTCCTGCGAGACGTCCTGGGCCTTCCAAGGCCAATGTTCTTGTGGAGAGGGCTCAACCCCCTAGGTACAGGTTTGCTCAGCTGCCTCTGCTGGGTTCTTCCGCTCTTCCCTGGTACAAACGCTATGCCTTGTCTCTGCCTGCCACTGGGGTCTCAACATCCATCTGGTGGGCTCTTCAGCCCCATGGAGGTCCGAACTGATCATCTCCCCATGTGTACCTATCCAACATGGTACCTGTCCGTCGGGCATGATCCTGCACATCAACAACTATGCCCTCCATGGGCTTGTAAATCACAGGGATCATAGCAATGTCAATCACATCTAATCCTTAATATTTATTAAACATGTGCATAAAACCCCTTTACCCTAATTTAGTGCTCAAAGAGATTATACAAGTCTGCAATACAAGTTTGGGGAAAGTGACAGGACATCCTATTGGGCTAGTGTCTACTGGTATAGGGATGTTTCTGGAAAAGATTAAATCCAAGTCATGCATGTAGGTGAGGTGGATGGGGATGCCTGGGCAAAAGGTGTAGTGATAGCAGGGATGGCTTACCAGTGGGTGCCTAGGCCTCAGTGCTCTCTCCTCCTTTAGCTCAATGTCAAAAATGGCTAGCTCAATAAATGATTGATCCAAGACAATAGAGTTTGAAAGTGACATGTTGCTAGAGCAGGTTTTCACTAGTCAAACCCTAGGGAAAAACGACTCACCAAGTGTAGGTGACCTAGGCCTTGGTGTGTTTTTCTCTTTCTTAAATCAACAAGAGTAAAACGACGAGGCTAGAAGAAAGGATAGAGTGTTGTTATGGCAAGGCTCTATCTCTCTTCAGCAAATAAAATGGCTTAAAATCTTGATAGGGACATGAGACAAGGACCTTCAATGTGTGCTTGTCACCTAGGGTTTAATTCAACAAACTATAATAATAAATGCAAGAAAACAATACTACAACCATTCATTCAAGAATTTTTGCAGAAATTCACTAACATTTAACCAAGAAATCATATAACAAACCCTAGTTGTAATACCTTCCACCAAGATAAATGCCAAAATATGCCAAGAAAGTCTTCCTTCAACAAGTGCGCCTCAAAATTTCAGCCAATAACCCTAAGAAGGGCGCAAATTTCAGACCTCACCAAGTGGTGAGTGAGAGATGATAAAAAAATGAGTGTGAAAACCCTCAATTTATATAGTACAATGACCTAAATTTACTTTTTAGGTGATGAAAAGGCCGACCAGGCCAACATACTAATATCATAATGTTTTACATTAAATGTTTGAAAATTAAACCCTAATCAAGCAATAAAGAGAGGTCATCCCCTTTCTAGGGTGACGTTAGCCCCTTCCAGGGCAAATGCAGCCCTCCTGGAGCAAGACGTTAGCCCTCCTTGGGCTTCTCCAAGCTGCCACATGTGCCAATACTGCGATATCTGCCTCCCAAGATGTCCATACTGCTCGGTGACGTCATGGGATTCCTGAGAGACGTCCTGGGCCTTCCAAGGCCAACGTTCCTGTGGAGAGGGCTCAACCCCCTAGGTACAGGTCTGCTCAGCTGCCTCTGGTGGGTTCTTCTGCTCTTCCCTGGTACAAATGCTCTACCTTGTCTCTACGCGTTGTTGGGGTCTCAACATCCATCTGGTGGGCTCTTCAGCCCCATGGAGGTCCGAATTGATCATCTCCCCATGTGTACCTGTCCGTCGGGCATGATCCTGCACATCAACAACTACGCCCTCAATGGGCTCATAAGTCACAGGGATCATAGTAATGCCAATCACATCTAATCATCAATATTTATTAAATATGTGCATAAAACCCCTTTACCCCAGTTTAGTGCTCAAAGAGATTATACAAGTCTGCAATACAAGTTTGGGGAAAGTGACAGGACGTCCTATTGGGTTAGTGTCTACTGGTAAAGGGATGTTTCTGGAAAAGATTAAATCCAAGTCATCCAGGTGGGTGAGGTGGATAGGGATGCCTGGGCAAAAGGTGCAGTGATAGCAGGGATGGCTTACCAGTGGGTGCCTCTGTGGAGGGTGAGCTGCACCTGTCATGGATGCAAATATTTCCAAGCCCATTCATGCCTTTCAATCTTCATTTTTTCCAAGATGCTAATCAAAGGACACTGCCCTTGCTTGGTGACCAGCGGTGGCAATGTTAGCCACACATATTTCGCGGAAATGAGAAGGTTGGCTCATGATGAGACCCCCTTTCTCTTGGCTATGCCACCAAGAGCCACTACCCTGGTGTGGTGACCAGATGCTGGTAGTGTCATACTGCTAGATGTTTATGGACCTAATAGGCTGGCTCGTGATGAGACCCCGTATCCTCTAACCAGGTCTTGTCTTTATTGTTTTTTATCTTTTTATTGCTCTTTCACTCAAGAAGCTATTCAAGGGACACTGCCCTGGCTTGGTGACCAGAGGTGGCAATGTTACCCACAAGTACTTTCACGGAAATGAGAAGGCTGGCTCGTGATGAGACCCCCTTTCTTTTGGCCATGTAACCAAAAGCCACTACCCTAGCGTGGTGACCAGATGCTGGTAGTGTCATACCGTTAGGCACCCATAGACCTAATGAGCTGGCTCGTGATGAGACCCCCATCCCTCAACTAGGTCTTGATTTATTTTTTAAAGGGTCCCTCTGTTTTTTGCTGAGAGGCCTTTTATTGCTTTCTTGGGGATCCCTGGGCGAAGCATCTCGAGGTTTTATTCTTAAGATTTTATTTTCAGTTGCTTTTACCCCCCAGGCCTTTAGCCCATTCTTCCCACAAGGTAAGGTACAACCCCTAAATGATTGGCCAACCCTATGCCGAGACCAGTGTAATGGGATGGGTGAGCAGGAAATAAGGTGGAAGATAGTATGTATGACGGGAACGGACGATGGCTTTTTAGAAACCCCTCCAGTGGAAACTCAAAAACTATGGACACAAGCTCGCTAGGGCATCCTGTCATTCCCCCCAGACATGATCAAGTGGACAAGCATAAGATCCAAGCACCTATTAGAAACTAAGGAATCAAATGCACATTTCAAAGGTTTTGAGGATCAGATTGACACATACCCATGATACCCGGACTCATTACCTCATGGAGCAAGAACCATCTCTGATGCAGGACCAAGCCGAAGGTGATGGATGCTGCTGCTGCTGCTGACAAAGTGGAGGCGCTGAAAGGGAGAAAAGATGGGCCCTCCAGGGCCATGCTCAAGTGGATCTGCCTCTCGGTACTCCATGTCTAGGTCCTGTGGGCCTCGAGACATAATCTCGTAGTTATCCCTGAAAGCAGGGGATAACAATACCGAGGAAAGGGTATCTCAAGCAATAAGCGCTCCCTCTACAAGGTGCTCATAGAGATGGATTTAATGACACCATAAGCCATGAAGTAAGCCCTAATTCATACTACTTTCACACTTACTCTTGAAGGATTTCTTTCTTTCATTGCTTCCCTCATGACCTATCCCTCTACTTGGGTCTTTTATTTCCTGTGTTGGTTGGCACATTTATTAGGGTTGGATGAAGGCCCTCCCATAGTTAAATTTGCCAACTCACATGAGGTCCTGGGTTGGTGTGATGCTTAAAGGGGATACTGAGGTGAATTGTTTACATGGGTTATATCTCAAGTAACAACTTACTTGGCATGTTTTAAGGACTAATATCAGTTATGAACATTGGTTTACCTTGTCTTATACTTTGATTTGTTTTGGATGGCCCTGACATGGTTCTTTAAGGGACGTCCTGGGTTTTCACCTAGGATGTTGTGCCTTTATTGCAGGACTTTGGTACGTGTGATGCAGAGCAGTGAGTCATCAAGTGACTCACCACCTTCCGACAGGAGCCCTACATCCTTGGAACCTTGGACGATGGAAAGATGGGCTTGGTTTGAGCAAATTTGGTCATGATGGCAGACAAATGGGATGAAATCCCACAGGCTGGGTAGAGTACCCAAGGGCTTATTTTTCACTGGATTAGGAACTTTTTAGTAGCAAACAACCAGATATAACTCAGAGACGAGATGCGGCCTCTGTTACTGTGGATGCAATACCCTGGATCCTGGACGTTGGCCCTCGTTAGATGATGATGTCATCTTCTAGGGTTTGATGGTGCTAGGGTTTGATGGACAATTGGGGTACCAATGATGATTGGCATGACCATGCGTGAGGACATACACCATTTTCCAAAACTTCACCTTGGATTGATGCCATGTGGCCTTTGGAGGCCCTCTCTTGCCCTAGAAATGCTTGATGTCACCACACGTGTGGCACTAGTGGCATGTTATTTGCATTTTTACATTTTGTAAAGGTTAAATGACGGGTCGGCCCCACTTCTAATTGAATATTGTTATGTTATGTGGACAAATTACAATGCTTGGCCTCATATAAGTAGGCTAGTGCTAACTTTCATTTTGATCATCACAATTTCCTCACACTTGTGGGGTAACACTTCTGAAATTTTCAGCCCTTTATGCCTCAGAGCTCTTTTCTCTCATGCACTATTCTTAAAGGAGGATCTTTTGTGGATATCTTGCTCATTTGGATGGATATTTTCTGCAATTAGGGTTTTATGCTCTTTATTCTTGGGATGAAGCAAGGAATTTTCTGCAATTTTATCTTGTCTTGTGAATATTAATTCTTAAATTGCTTTCTTGTTGCAAGTATCATTATTTGGTTGAAACCCTAAGAGGAAGACACAAGTGCTTCTCTTCCTCATAAAGTTTTATTAGTCCAAGTTTGTGAAACGTCCTTGCTAGGGTTAGAAGCCTAAAGCCCAAAAGGGCTTGCACTTTAGGGTTTTAATCCTAGACATTTGATCCTTGACTTAGTTGAAGCTTGAAGAAGGGAAAAACGACACCTAGGGCCCAAAAGTGCTTCCACCCTAGGTACCTTCTTAAATTCTAAAGCCTAAGGCCCAAACATGCTTGAACCTTAGGGAGACTCTACCTCTTTTGTTTCACTTAAGTCAATCTTCAAGTTTAATGCATTTGAGACTCCATAGGCCCTAAAAGGATAATGATAGTGATCTAGGAGTGATATTGTGGCTAAAGTAGCTGTTAAAATCAATCCTCTTAATCTCTCAAACATCCTACTAATATTACTAACCCTGAAAACTTCAATTATTTATTACTGTTGTTGTAAAAGTTTGCTACAGCCACTGAAAATCACAGTAGATTGCTGCATACACCTTTCCAAATGTGGCTTAACTTGTTCAGAAACTACCTCTAGAAATTGGATAATAATCTATTGGTTTAATGCTTACTTTTCATGATCAATTGTGGTGTTTCTTAGTATTATTTCTTGCTGCTGTTGTAAATATTTTATTGCTGTCATATAATTGTTTGCTGCTGTAATTTGCAACAGCCATAACAATTTTACTTGTCTAGTGTCTAAAGAAGTCATTATTGCATGCTTTAGCTTGGTAATTGTCAAATATGCTACAAATTGTTTATTGTTCCAGTTAGGTACAACAATCACCTTGCAACTCTTCATTTCCTTCCCAGACCTAGACCCAACTAACAGGTGATTAAGATAGGGGGCAGTAGGATTGGCTATTTCTTGCTATTCAAACCCTTGAGGTCACTAGGGAAGTCTTCCTTGTGGTGGACCTCCTACATCACTGAAACGAGGGAAGATTCTACTTAGGTGACAGTGGTAGTTTTTTTTATAGTTACACAAGATTTGGGGATCTTGTGGATGGCTTTGCACAAGTACGAATCCCGTGATAACATTTTGGCGCCATTGTCGGGGAGGATTGAGTCATTCTCCTCATGGCATCTCTTTGGTAAACTTATCTCAAAGCCCTTATCTCACAAGTTTGCCTGGCGATTCCACTGAGGGTAGTTCCCGCGCCTTTATTTGATGATCCTAGAGGGGCCATATAGTGATTCCACAAATCTCAAGGAGGTATTCTAACCCTCCACAAACACTGTCAACTAGCTGTCCAAAATCTGCCCTAAGTTGTCCAACTGGCACTAAATGAGAGGTACCTTCAGATCTGAAATTTACTCACTGTTTTGGACTGTAAACTTGCTGTCCAAAAACAACCAACAGATCTCATATAAAACCTCACAAAACTGCCCACAAAAGTGCTCCAAAATCAACAAGCCTAAGCCACCTTTGGCTCTGATACCATGTAGATTTTCTGAGGTCCTATGAGGCTGCCATCTAAGCTCTGTCCTTGACCTTAGTATGGCTCTATGTTTCAATTGTGTGGCTGTCTTTTCTTGTTGAGATTAAACCTTATGCCCCCACCGGCCTAAACTAACATTTAGATGTGTGGGATCTAATCTAGATAATTTTAACCATTAACATGCATATTAGACATCCACAACTAAACTAGCTATACTATAAAAAAAACCCAGAAAATAAACTAAGCTAAAACTGAAAACGAAAAGTGGAAATGAAACAAGAAGGCAAGCCACTTGGGGACCCCCTTTGGGCTTGCTTACAATGCTTTATAGAGATGGGGAAAGAAGGAATTTTGTTAGCACTTTAGAAGGGGGGCCTTTGAGAATGTGTTGTGACTGAAAACGAGCAGCATGCACTCTTGACCTGGCGAGAACTTGGAAAAATCAGCAAACTATTGCTTGCTGAAAATGCTGCAACACACTCACAAAACGTTACGAAAATTTCTGTTTTGCAACATAAATTTTCCACATATAAAAACCAGAAATATAAAGTATTGAAATGACCTATCTAAGAGAGTTAACAACTAAAATCTGAAAATGATAAGAACATGAAGATAAATGGAAAAGCTTATGAAGTTTTGGTGAGTGATGAAGGTAGATCCTTGCTCGAATCTATCCCAACAACGCTCTTAGAGATGACCTGCAAACTTCAAATAAAACGTGAGACAAGAGTAGATAATGGACTGCATGCACTAATAACACAACAAAGTTAGTCTCATTAACGAATACAATGCATATAGACTAAGAACTACACTATTGCTTAACTTAGCTAAGTAAACAAAATTTACTCAAGCAAAACTACTCTATGTTTCGCAATAATATTTAAAGAACATAACAATATCACCTCACAAGAAAATGGAACATCCAGACAAAGTCTCGTACTCCACGATTCCTCCAAAGCTCTTCTTTATTATCAATGGAAGAGGTTGTAGCAACAAAGTTGCTCCAAGCTCTTCAAGAACAAGTGAAATGGAAGCAAGATGAACAATGAGAGAGAGAGAGATGGTGAGAAAATGGTAGCATAACAATACTCAGAAGAATGGTAGTGAATGAATGAGGGAAGGGTCTCATTTATAGCTTGAGAGGCAAAGAGACCCCTCTTGGATCCTTGCCATTTGTCAAAAATCCAAGCCAAGATGAACTCAAGTGAAGGAGGGCGCATGGCTTTTAGGGTTCACCGGGAAATAGAATGTAGGATGTGGTGGAGGGTGAAGTGGCAAGCTAAGAGGGGCGCATTGGCCAAGAGAAAGGCCCACGCCTAGCTTTAAAAGCGAGTTTCCACCTTTTGTTGGATGTTTCTACTTTTTGCCAGAGGATGGGGGCACAAATCCCAAGGAAAGGCGTGAGCTTTCATGGTGGCGTGTGGAGGAGTGTGTGGGACACACTCTAAAGATGATGTGGGAGGCCAAGGAGAGGCGCATGTGTGAAGAGAGGGACCCACGACCTTCTTTAATGCAAGCTTCCACTTTCACATGGAATGGGGGCACAAATCCCAAGAGAGGTGTGGGGGTTTAAGTGAGAGGTGAGTCAAGGGGGTGAATTAAAGGTTGGGAAAGAGGCTAGGTAGGTTAGGAAACATCTCTCTCATCATTATTCACCTATACTTTACTCCATTTGCTCATTAATTACAAAATTGACATTTTTCCCATGTCATGGGTTAGCAATTAAAAATGCTTTTATTTGACTAAGACTCCTATGTGGACAAATACCTAGCAAAATTTGTCCGACTGAGTTGAAACTTGGTCCAAGGGTGTAGGGGGTGTCATTCCATTTCTTTTGAGCACAAATACCCCTATCAAAAGCCCAAGCACCTAGTTTTTACAATTTTTATCCAAAATTAATTAATTAATTAATTACAATTCAAACCTTAGGAAATTTTAATTAATTAAAAAAAACCTATCTAGACTCGACGGAATTCTGCGAAACTTTTTGAGCTATCTTACATGGTCATTTACATCGTTTCTAAACACTAGCTACCAGAGGATGACTTCATTAGAACGCCTTTCACCACTTTGGAGGATTTATTAATAGTGGGAGTGAAAAACTCAAGGGAAATTAATAAGGCTAGTTAGGCCAAATTAATAACCCGAGGATAAAAAACACTCAGTAAAAGGAACTCTCCTAATGAAGAAATCCTAAGGTAACTAACCTAACTATGATCCATGCAGAGCTATTAGATTATTAACCCACGCAGGGGTGCAGAAATTCCATTTACAAAAATGTGTGCTGGAGGCAAAATTTGCCCTGTAGAACCAAATAGTCGTTGGCTTGTTTGCATCTGATGATGCATATCTTCGTGGTACATGGAGTTGACCCCCTAGTTGAATAGGTGGTCAACATAGGGTATAGTGCATTTTTGAGATTCATTCTTCACTTATGAGAAGATGAGAAGAGGAGGAGAGCTAGGGCGTATTTCTCAAGGAGAGGAGGGTGCACTTGTATGAGAGTTTGAGGAGGAAGCTTGTGTTTGCTTGAGAGAGCTTGGAGATGCCTTCCATGGAGGCTTGGCTACCATTCTAGAGGAGGGCGCATTTGCTAGAGGAGAGGGTGCAACCTTGAGAGGAGGGGTGCATTTCTAGTAGAGGGAGCTCTACCCATTACTTGTAGGCTCACTCCCTTGGTCTTGGCTTACTCTTGTGCTATGGAGAAATCTATGTGGAGTGAGGGCACATGAGTTTAGAGGAGGAGGTGCATTCTATGGAGGTAGGCGCACTTGCTTGAGGAGAGGGCGCAATCTTGGGAAGAGGGCGCATCAAGCAGGGGGTTGGCTTATTCTTGGAGGGTTCTCACTAGTAGAGAGGAGGCACACTTCATGAGGAGATGAGGGTGCTTGGCTAGGGAGGATTCATCCCTTATTTGAGTTTTTTCATGTGTGGGGGGGCGCACTTGAGGGAAGGGGCGCACCATCACTTGGAGGAGGTTTTTCTTGTGAGAGGGAGGCTACTCCAAAGGCAATGACAAAGACAAGGCAAGTTCATAGGCAAGCAAGTGCAAAGGCAAAGCAAAGGATCAAGTTAAAGACAAAGCAAGCAAGAGGAAGAAAGGCTCACCAAGGCAAGGGGTGCCTTACTTCACAAGGCTTGTGGGAAAGTCTTCGAGGAACTCCAAGGCACCAGAGAGTGGTTGCTATTGTACCAGGTTCACTTGTTTATGTTTTGTGTGTTGTACATTTTTCTTTAAGGCCTTCTATATATATCTGCTTCAAACTGGTTTTCCCCATGCGGGGTTTTTCCAGGGTCATGTTGACCAAAAATCTATGTGTCAAATTTATGCATGCTTAGAAGTGTAGATCAACATTTTAAAGTTCAAGATCTAGAGGTAGTGTTACGTGTTTTAATGTATATTGCATGTGCTAACATTGGGTAAAGAAAACACTTGCAAGGGCACCTTAAAAGAGCACTTAACCGTCAAATATTGAGCAGAAAGTTTGGTGACTGTTTGCTGTCCTAAAAACAACAAGAAAAGACTGCCACACAGTTGAAACTTAGAGCCATACTAAGGTCAAGGAAAAACCTTAGATGGCAGCCTCATAGGACCTAAGAAAATCTACATGGTATCAGAGCCAAAGGTGGCTTAGGCTTGCTGATTTTGGAGCAATTTTGTGGGCAGTTTTGTGAGGTTTTATATGAGATCTGTTGGCTGTTTTTGGACAACAAGTTTACAGTCCAAAACAGTGAGTAAATTTCAGATCTGAAGTGACCTCTCATTTAGTGCTAGTTGGAAAACTTAGGGCAGATTTTGGACAACTAGTTGACAATGTTTGTGGACAGTTGTGGGCAGATTTGTTGGGATGATTTTTGACACTTGTGGACAACCTCTTTTCACACTTGCGTGGATAGGAGTGAGGCTGTAGTGTATGACCTCTTTTCACACCTACTTGCTAGGAGTGAGGTCGGGGTTTCACTTGCCTCTTTTTACACCTGTGTTGACATGAGTGAGGCAACGTTCCTTTGCATTTTGAGCATCAGAGTGAGTGCAGTTTCACAGACATGTCAGTATCTCAGATGCGTGTTGAGGACAGGCTAGCCAGGGCTAGCAATTGGTCGCCTTGGAAGGCGAGGATCGTCTTTGTCTTAGAGGACCTCGAACTATGGGATATAGTTGAGGCGCCTGTTCCGGTTCTTCCTGTCACTGCCCCAGTCTTGTTGGCAGATTTCAGGAAGAGGAACAATAAGGCAAAGAGGACTATTTGTGATGCAGTCAGAGATACGAGATGTGGGCATCTCTATGCAAGTTGTACGAGAGCTCTAATGAGAACCGGAAGTTGGTTCTTCATGATCGACTGAGGGGCATTAGCATGGTCGAGGATGAGTCGATTACTTCATTCCTTGGTAGATACACCCAGATCAGAGATGAGCTTTGAGCCGTCCAAGAGGTGCTGGATCCCAACTCTATGGTGAGGACAACTTTGAACAGCTTTACCAAACTATGGGGTCCATTCGTACGCGACATTGTTGCCAGGGAGGTTATGCCTACATGGGAGAGGATGTGGGATGATTTCGTCCAGGAGGAGACTAGACTAGTGGCAGAGGCTTCTGGACAGCAGTAGCAGTCAGTTTCGGGTGATGAGGACTGTTATCCCCGATATCTAGGGATAACTAGGAGATCATGTCTCGAGGCCCACATGGTCCTAGACATGGAGCACGAGAGCAGATTGACTTGAGCACGGCCCTTGAGGGCCCATCTTTTCTTTTTCTCAGCCAGATTTGTCCTGCCAGCAGTACCGGCCTCCATCACTACCGGCCTGGGCTTGCATCAGAAAGGGCTCTTGCTCCATGAGGTAATT
>ML856184.1:27919-47111 GCA_009831015.1 Picea engelmannii | reverse complement strand
AACTGTACAACCTAAACTGATATATACATGAAACATTGATTCAGAAAATGAAATAGTTAGCTAGGCTCAACATAATGTTTCAAATGCGAGTCATTAGTCGTAAAAGAGAATAACCACTCTTCAAAATATTTTAACATGTAAGTATTATTTCCAACTATTAGAGTGATTTTGTAAGGACCTAGCCATAGTTTCTGGAATTTGGAGTGCTTTCATTTATCAGTATGTGTGGAGTCCCAAAGCAAGACTTTGTCATTTACTTTAAACTTGAAATATTTATCGTGCTTATCAAAGTATTTCTTGATTGTCTACTGCCTTTTTTAAATATTTTCCAATTCATGATTCCTTTGTTCTTCTAAGGATAACAGAGCATTCATCCTCTGGGAAATATCATTAGAATTCAATTCTTCAGCTTGCATAGCTAAACGAAGAGATTTGAGTTCAATTTCAACAGGAATAACAACTTCTTGGTCATATAAAAGTTGAAAAGGAGTATGACTAGTGCTATTCTTGGTGGTTTTATAATCAACCCATAATGCATATGTGAGGAGAGTATGCCATTGGCAGGGCTTATCATCAATAATCCTTTTTCAGAATCCTGATAAGGTTTTTGTTAGTAGACTTGGCTTGTCCATTTACCCGAGGAGGTGGATGAGGCAAATTTCTTGACCTTGAATTTGTTCAGAAACCAGGTAAACTTTTCCGAAATGAATGTTTATCCATTGTCCAAGATTATTTCAAGCGGGATACCAAAGCGAGAAGAGATTCTAAGAAGTTAATAACCCACTCATCTTGTGCATTCTTAAGAGGGACAACTTCGGTCCACTTGGTAAAATAGTCTATTGTTGTTAGTGTTACACATTTTTTTCGTCACCCCTATGACTGTTAATGCTGTAAACCTATCCTTGTTCTATAGAAGGATCAATGGCCTGAATCCTTGAAGAGAATGAAGACAATTTTTCCCAAAAAGATGAAATGAGTTGTTCTTGTAAAAACCTTATGAAGAGAGATCATCACACCCTGTCCATTGTTAAGGGAGCGATGATCTAGGATCGTTGCAGGCTCCACCAAACTGGCCTGCGACGTCGTCGCACTCTGCCCAATATTAAGGGTGTGACGATTTTTCGTATGAGGGAAAAAGAGAAGCTTCTCGATGCTTCTAGAAGAGAAGATTCGATGGTGAGTTGTTCTCTGATCGGTTTGGATCTAAGTCACATCCCTGATATCTTGGGATCATCCTAACTTCCTCACCCTATCCTTTTCATCCTATAAAAGGAGAGGAGTTCTCATGGGGAAAATTAGTTGGCTAGCGTTTGGTGTGAGCTTGAGTAATTTTTGTAGCTTTGGGCTTTGCTTTGTCAAGATAGATTGTTGGTCTCAGAATCCGTGGAGCAAGAAGTGTGTGGGAAGAAAGGAACTGTTAGAAGGGACCTTACAAAATCAAGGCATATGGTTGTATTCTCTTTTTCATATTTCTAACACAGTAATATATTTCTTTCCCATAAAATTGTTCTTATTTTATTGTATGACTCCTTGATCACATACATAGGTTTTGTTAAGCATACATTGTTTCTTTCACTTCGTTGGATTATGTATTTTTATAGGTTTAACATCACATAAGCTTTGAAATGGAGCGAGGATGACACTAGCGTGGACAAACAACATTTAAAAGGTATTTCATTTATATCTTGTTAGTTAGTTATATGCTTGATGATTAGAACTTAGGGGAAGTTTTATATTCTGTCTTGTTTTGTTCTAGTTTCGGGGTGAAACTAAGGGGATTTGTTTGTGTCCGCACTTACCGATTTGTCCGATAAAAGTTAGGATAAATACATGCCCTGTAGAATATGGGGGGTTAATAGGGTTGATAAAGTCTAATCCCCATTTAGAAAATAGGAAATCAGGTAAAAATGACCATAAAGGCATAGCGAAAAATTGTTCCCTGCCAGAAATTTTTTGACATTTATAACAAGCCTGAACAAACTTGAAAGAATATTGAAACATCAAGGGCCAAAAATAACTAGCTCTAATAACCTTGAAAGCTATAGATTTCGTTGCTAAATGGCCACCAATATGGAGGTTAGAATTTGTTGATCCATGAAATTCATTCAAAACTTTTTGGGCTACTTTATCATCAATACATCTTAACAACAACCCATCATTAGATTTGCAAAAAAAAATGTTTCCCACGATGAGGAACTTTGGGGATATTGAGCGCAGTCTTCTACGCTGATGTGAATCTAAATGATCTAGGAAATTTTGATGTAAGAGATAATAAATGATATCCTTGTACCAAGGATGGTCAACAATATCTATATCAAGAGTTTCCAAGTAAAACAATGCTGAAAAAGCGTTCTCATCTTCCTCAAAAGAATCACTTGGTTCAGGATGTTGAGCCAAGTGAAGAGCTAGGTCACGTCCCTTAATTGTCTTGGTTGTAGTAATAATTAAATCTTGCTCTTGAATTTTGGCAATCCAATGTGCAATTTTTCTTGATAGATGAGTCTGTGTAAGAAGAAACTTGAATGCAGACAAAGGGACTCTTACCCGTGTTTGCTTGCCTAAAATAAAATGCCTGAATTTTCCTATAGCTTTTACCAAGGCAAAAGTGTGTTTTTCAATCAAGGTATATTTCATCTCATCATTTGATAAACTTTGACCCATATAGGCTATAGGATTTTCTTGATTTTGGTCATCAACTTGTAGAAGGATGGAAAAGATTGCCTCTTCCATGGCATTGGTATAGATGATGATGTCTTTAGTAAAATCATGCTTGGTTAAGACTGGTGTAGAGATAATTTCCTTCTTGATTCCTATAAAATCATTTTCTACCTCATCAGTCCAAGAGAAGGTTCTATCATGTTTCAACAAATTATGAATAGGTTTAACCATCATGATGAAGTCGGGAACAAACCTCATAACAAAGTTAATAGTACCCATGAAAGCTTGAAATATTTGTTTGGAGGTAGGGGTAGGGAGATTGATAATCACAATAACTCTCTCAGGGTCAATACTAATACTTCCATCAGAAACTATATGACCAAGGAGTTTGCCTTGAGTGACTCCAAAAATAGGCTTAGAAGGATTCAATGACATACCAAATTTTCTGCATCGCAGAAAGACTTTCCTAAGATGACCAAAATGATCTAATTGTTTCTTAGAATAAACAATTCAGTCATCAACATAAACTTGAATTATCTCATTGATCAAATCGTCAAAAGCTATTTGCATAGCTCTTTATAATGTGGCACCTGTGTTAGATAGGCCAAAAGGCATGCATTCATAGGAAAAGGTGCCCCATCTGGTAGTGAATGTGGTTTTGTATTTGTCAACCCTCTTGACTCTAATTTGGTTGTATCTAGAAAAACGTCAAGTAGGGACATTATTTGAGACCCAAACACTTGTTGTAGGATCATTTCCATATTAGGAAGTGGAAAATTATCCTTAATGCTAGCTCCATTCAAAGCATGAAATTCAACACATAGCTTGATCTGACCAGTTTTCTTTCATACAGGGACCATATTCGAGACCCATTTGGAATACTTTACCGGAAATATGATTTTAGCTTTTAGTAACTTTTCGACTTCATTTCTGATAGTAGCTTCGAAGGAAGATTCTAGACCCATTTGGAACACTTTACCAGAAAGATGATTTTAGATTTTAGTAACTTTTCGACTTCCTTTCTAATAATACCTTCGAGGGTAGGGTTTATAGGCCTTTGTCTCTGCCTTACTGGTTTCGTCCCTTTCTTAACATGAATGGTGTGTTGGATGATGTTTGGATCAAAACCACGAAGATCCTCATACGACCAAGCAAAGACTTCCTTAAAATCACAGAATAAATCCATGAATCTTTCTTTTTCTTCTTGTGAACATTGGGCTCCTATTTTAAGAATCTTGGGATCATCTGAGTTTCCAATGTTCACGGAGACAATGTCTCCAACTTTCCTCTTTGACTCCTCTTCTATAGTATTTTCCTTTTTACCAACATCACTCGTTGAAAATGAACTCTCAAGAGGAGTCAAGCCTTTTGGAAACTTATCGTCTTCCATAGAAATTACTTCCTTAGTCTTAAGAAGTTCAATTTCTAAGAAAGCACAAATGTCCTCATCATTTTTGAAAACCTGCCATGATTCAACATTGTCATGTATATGTGGGCGATAAAGAGACATAAAAGTGCAATCAGGTCACTACGGTAAAAGTTGTCGAGTAAGAGAGGCAAAAAAAACTTCCAACCTGTCAGCTATGGTATTAAGCTCCCTTTTTATGTGAGTGATTTTGAAAGACAACATATTTGAAATTAAGGCCCAAATGACCCGAGTGTAACTTTTCATGAGCTTGTTATTGGGATTATATAATTTTCTAACAATATTAACTATAAGCTCGAAATCTCCAAAAATAGTAAGATGAACGTAACCCAGATTATAATCATTTCCGATACCTAACAATAGGGCTTCAAACTCGTAAACATTGTTAGTGCATGCAAATTCTAAC
The DNA here is from genome assembly GCA_009831015.1 of Picea engelmannii. Taxonomy (NCBI): domain Eukaryota; kingdom Viridiplantae; phylum Streptophyta; class Pinopsida; order Pinales; family Pinaceae; genus Picea; species Picea engelmannii. The sequence continues at coordinate 42,621 of ML856184.1, read as the reverse complement.
CCGAAGGAGAAATTGTAGATTTTTCCTATGGGTGAGTAAAGAATAGTCCTAGCTCCATTTCCTTCACTGGAGCATGCACCATCAAAGTGCATATGCTACAATCCGTCATCATAGTAAAACTGTTCGCGTGGCATGCCATTTACCTTTGTGAAAATAGAATAGATACCTAGGCTTTCCTCAACATAATTGACATTTAGCCGAGGAACTTTCTCAATGTAAGGTGAGATACGATCTTCTTAGAGAACAATAACGTTCTTCCCACTTAGAGATAGACAAATGCGACCCATCTAAATACAAGTAAGCACCTGTTAAGGCTAGCCAGTCTCTTCCAAAAATAATTCAGTAATTGTTGATCAACATATCAATGACTTGAATGTTTAGGGTGGTGCGTATTTCACGATGTGCACAAATTACTAAGGTTACATATTTGATCTCATCAATCATGGATTTTTATTTATTATTATAGGAGAACATGCTTCTCACATTTTTGTTTGTACATGAGAGGCCTAACTCTTCCATAGTGATCTTTGACATGACACTTGGGCCTGAGCCACCATCGATGAGGCAACAATGGGATATTTTGTCTAAAATCTTTATAGAAATATATAAATTAGGGTAATTTACAGATCTCCTAAAGTTATTTACACCTATCTTATTTACACGAGACTCTTCTTCATCGTAATCTTCCGTCAGGTTGGATATGTTAGAAGTTTTACCTTCCATGAAATTTGTAAGATGTTGTTGTTCTAGTACAATCACCATATCCAAAAGACTAGCATCAAAATTTATGTTTGCCAACTGATTTAAAATATTATACTTTGAGGAAGGAGTGGTGACTTGATGATTGGTAGAAGGGTGAGAAGCTTCTGAGCCGGTATTTTGAGTGGATTTGCTAAGGGAAAAAATAGTCTTGGAAGAATCAACTTTGCCCTTATTGGCATATGAATTGTTTCTGGTATTAGCTACTATAACATCATCCTGCAGGGCCCAATCTAAGACAACAGTGGTAGTGTCTAGTTTCTTTCCAAATATTCAATTCCTCACATTTTGTTTGATTTCACAAGTGCTTTCCTCGTGATGTTCTTCACAAAAATAACACCATGCTCTAGGTAATATGGATTTTGGATGAAATTTAGTGTATGCAAAATTCCTAGTGGCAGCCTGTGTGGAAGCTTCAATGGTGGCAGCATGAGTAATTCCTTTTCTCTCAAAATAAATCATTCGATTATTAATGTCTTGCATAAGCTGCAAAACAGTAGACATATCAGTTTGTTTGGAATAGTCTTCTTTAGGAAGACCAGTTATGTCTAGCTTCTCTTTGTAATCCAAAAACGTCTGAAGGGCAGATATGATATTATCTATGGCTTTCTCTTCCAATCTGTGACGATAGGAAAAGGGTAAATCATTGTAGTAATGCATGAACATAGCTTGATTATAAAACTTGGTGAAGCGAAGATTGAAAGCTTTAATGGTTTTACCTTTGTTATATGTAATATTATTGTACTCCTTTAACCGATAAGTTGGGATTTTGGGTTGTCCAAAAGTGGACTTGAACCAATAGACTAATTCATCCCAAGTAGACAAAATATTTGGAGGCAAATCAAAGAAATCAGCGACAACTTTTCCTTCTAAAGAGTGGACAAATAAGCGCATACATGTATCACTATCATTTGCACCAATGTTATGACAAGCATTTAAGAAAGCAATCAAATGTTCATTTGTAGAAATGGTACCATTTCCTGAGAACTTGGGAAAATGATCTTTGAACTTAGGAAAAGGATTGGCTGCAGGTGTGAGATTTAGGGGAGAAGAAAAAATCCAAAGAGTAGTGTTCACGTCTTCCTCGAATTGAAACAATCCATATTTCTTAATGACTTGGTTGGGTTAGTGGTGGATTGAACAGGGATATCATGGCTATATATACTCCCGATCAAAGTTGAAGCATAAGGTTGTGATGAAGATGAACTACTGGTGCCACCTTGAGAACCACTACTTCCTGTTCCACTACTAGTACTCAACATTTTGAATATGTAGGTAAGTGGAGAGGATGAGGAACTAGCCAAATCAGACAAAGACCGATGGAGTTCAGGTTGTTGTCCTTGGAGAACAACTTTTCTTCTTCCTACTTCATGAATGAGAGTAAAGTCAAGTGATTGACCTCATATTCGTCGAGATATACGTGAGGAAGAGGACATAAGATGGGATAATGTTGGGGTTCGTTGAAGGCTCGTCTCCTTTGGTCATTCAAATCTTGCTGGAGATGAATTTCAGTAGGAATAACTTCTTAGTGTCGGTGTAACTCAACACTAGTATGAGAATGTATGAGGATTTCTGGAAATAAAGTAAATGAGATGTTAATTTGATTGACGGGACCTTCAAGAATGTTGGGTTGATCAAGGGTAGGCATAGTCATGGTAATAAATTATTGACTAGGATGGTTTCTAATCATCCTATGATGGGAATCCCACTGTTCCCTAATTCGAGCTTCTTCAAAAACAACTTCCCAAGAATGACTTAGATCAACCTTACTATTGGCAGTATCAAGAATGAGATTGTACAAGGTAAGGGTAATGATGGTTTTATCCTCTAGACCTTGACCTAGGTTGGGTTGTATTTGAGTAGGTATAGTCATGAGTCAAGAGAAAAATATGAATAGAAGTATACAAGCTATAAACAAACAACAATCATAAAGTAAAGCAGTAAATATAAACAATAAATTTACAAGTGTACAAAAAATACAAACCAGGGAAATGAAAATTAAGTCTTTCATCCCCAATATGGTCACCAAATAAAATGTTGAGTAAAAGAAATGACCGCTTCTCTCACAACATTTTTTCGAATCTTGTTTGGCTAAGACAAGATAGGCAGGATTATCACCCTAATTTATAACCTTGTTGCAAGTTCAATTAACCTTCAAGTTATTTGACTTAAAGACCAATTGTGGTTTTAAATTTATTTATCAAATGCAAACTGAAATAAAGAATTATGATTTTTTATATAAAAAATATATAAACATGAAGCAAAATCACATAATTTGATAGAAATAAAGAGAGACAAGGAGAGTCACAAAACCATCAATGATTTAGTCATTCATTCTGTAACAACCAATACGATTCTCATACTTTCAAAGTATGAACCAAATGAAAGTTTAGCAACCTAAGGTAACATACACATAGGCCACTGGTGCCTTCAAATCAGAGCAAGAATGATAATCCAACAACCACAACTTGCAATTCGTTATGAATATACACAAGAATACTATTTAGTACTGAGAAACTAATCCAGAAACCAAAAGAAGTATGCAAACTATCAAACAAGAAATCAACCTGGAAGCATATCAGAATTCAATGCCTCTCGGCCCTAACTTTTTGTCACCTTCAACAGACCCTGCTATCACAAGAAGTGTCTTAGCTTGAAAATCAGAAATGAATGAAGTAGTAATGAAATCTTACTTGGGAATACAAGCAGACCTTCTCAAAACAATGTATTCTCCCCCCTTTACTTTGTCTAGCTTTCTCCTTTAAATATCTCCAAGGTAGTTGAATCATTCAACCACTTTTAGTTATTTTATTAACGAACAAACAATTAGTTAATATGAGATTTGTCAAGTAAATTAATAATAAATAATAATAATATGATAAGGGTACTAAAATAAAGCTAATAAGTGGGGACCCCCTATTTCATTCAAACCAATTAATGAACCATTTCCTCCTTGTAACTTTCACCTCATATGCAAGACATATCAGCCTTTCACATCATTCACTCTATGTCATAAAAAATGCATAAGATGGAAAGTTCATAAGAATATCCTTGTTGCTCCATGCAACAATCATTTAAATTCATCCAATTTTAATCATTACGTGGATCTACGCAAAATATATAACATAAAAATATAGGGTTGTCCAAAATATAAATCGTCAAAAATATATCTTGTCCAAATCATAAGCTATAAAAAATAACATGCTGTCCAAAATGAAGTGCAAACAAGTTCATAGATGTCAAAAAACTTATGAAAACCATATTTGTTGTGAGAGGCTGCTCCTCTCTTTCCATGAATACCTTCAACCCTTTCATTTTTATCAATTGATGAACCTGCCTTAGTAGATTTCTGATCATTTCTCTGCACATGTAAAGTGACTGAATGTGATGAATCGTGTGATGACTTTAGCTCAGTTGCTACTACTTTCTCCTTGTCTAGACTATCCTCAAGTTCAATGATCTTGGCCTTGGAATGATGGGCATGTGAGGCTTAGGATATAGGTTGTTGATGCAAGGGAGAAGCAATATGCCAGGAATGAAAAGGAGGCTGTTGAGGGTGATCAATATTTGGCCATCCATGTGACTGTCGAGAAGGAGGATGTACAACATTTTTCCAGCCATCGTGTTCTAGTCTAACTAAGGAACAAAAACATGGTTTGGGATTGGAATTCCAGTACTTGGGTGAGCGTTCTCAAGCATAAGTGGAGGTCTATAGGCTTGTTGGCTAGCCAAATTGAGGAAACCTGTTTGTAACAACTGATTGAATTGTTATGAATCTACATCCAAATGTATGGAAAATCAGAGTCTCTTATTACCCCTTTGCCAAGGACCTAGTCCTCTACCTCTATTATTTCCTCTCCTTCCATGAATGCCCCTGCTGAAAAAGCTCATACTGATATATATTTACACAAGTCAAATCCAAAGTTCAACTAATCATTCATCCAAAACTTTGCAAAAGAAATAATTTAAACATGGTTCTATTTATAGTAATACATATGAAAGAAATCATCATGCAATTCATGTTCTTAAAGTCAACAACCACTTAGAACATGGATTTTGAAAGGGTTTTGGGATTAAATAATGGGATTTGTAATGAGCGAAAAATGGTAAGTATGACAGGCATGTAAAATGGACTGTTCTCTTCCATGATCATCTTTAAAAAAAAAAAAACTCATTAACTCTCAACCATATTACTCCAACCAAAAAACAAAGTTTCCCTTGAATTAAGCATGTGAGTAAAAGGGAATTTTGGGAAAGTGAATTGGAATTGTAATGGGCGAAAAGTGTTACTTATGATAGGGGAATGTGAAATGAAAATGCATTAATTATAGAGTCTATGGTGGTTTGTATTTTTTTTTTTTTTCCGAGCATAATTATAATCACATGCAATCACATGGTTTTAAACATATATCAATATGCAACTCTTCCTCATGTTATAACCAAATTCTTCATTTGACCTGCACAATATCCCAATTTAAATTTCTATTGATACCCTGCTGTTGTTTAAAATAAATGCTTATTTTCTTTTGTTCATCACTCTAATGTCCAATAATCACATTTTTAAATTATTTTTTAAGTGAATTGATATTCCATGATTTTTTTAACACACTATAAACCATCAACATCAATCCTAGCAAAGACCAATCTTTATGCTAATTCCTTTGTAAAACCAAAAGCTTCGAAATATCATTTCATCATAACCCAAACTCAATCCACCAAAAAGAATCAAATAAAAAACTAGGAAAATTAAGTTTGCAACAACCTCCAAATCATTAATCCCAATATGTATTGTGTGCATTGAAACCTCATGACAGAAATGAACCATAAACAGGTCGAGTGCTTAAAGCCCAAAATTCTTTCTTTTAAATTTGACTGGGTTCGATTAATGCATGTTGGGATTACAAACCCAGTTCATCATCAAACTTGTTTTTTCAACTTCATCGTTGAGTGTTGTGCATATGTTAGTGGGTCTTATGATTTTTTATGAGTCAATAACCCATAGTTTGTATGCAAACCCTTGCACACAACCAAAGTCACAGAACTTGAATCGTAGGTTGTAAGACTAAGTTTGAACATGTGAAGAACAATGTATATAACACAGGACTGGTAGTACTAGACCTTGCAGATGAAAAACAAAATCGTGAGGAATATGCCAACCAATGGTTGAAACCCCTATATCATTAAATCAATAAAACCCGAATTCATTCGTGTCTTCATTAACCAGGAGAATTATTGCCTTCGGATTGCACAATGCATGCAAGGAATACAAAACCCAACTCAAAATAAATCAAAACCCATTATTGATTGATTTTACACACGAGGTCGTGAGGTGTAAAACCCAAATAAACAAACCCATGATGACGATACAACATTTAAGTTTGAAAACCACTGAACGATGAGCTACAGAGTAGAGAAGCCGAGGTACTCATATCCCAAAAAGAGAGACAACATGAGGAAATACAATGCATAAAGCTCCACAACCATAACTACCTTTCTTCATCCAAATTACCTTTTGACTTCAACCATCCAGAATGTAAAAACTCATATATTTTCATTCGACCAGTGTTATAGAAAGATTTGCCTCACCCTATGCAATCTTACACAGAAGGCCTTTTTCCATTTCCCTATGCAGACTTATCATCCCTACTTGTAAATCCCAAAGCTAAAAATACATATTTTTCCACATGTATGCACCTTGCCTACTATACAACATGTGTATACGTAGGTTGCACCACTACAACCCGCGTACATCGAGATTTGTGCCAAAAAAAAAGAAAAATGGAGTCGGGTTTCCATGTCACGAAAGGAGATCTGTGATCCTTGGCCTTCCATATACTAGAAACGTTCTGAGTTCCATTTGAAGGCTATAAATGGGTCAATTCCGAGCAATGGAAAAGAGGAGAAAGAATTCAACTTTGAGAGCAAAGTTACTCTTGATAAATTATTTACTTCATATTGAGTCTGCATCCCTTTGTCCTTTAAGTCTGAACACAATGTTCAACCCCCAAGCTCTTCCCTTATTGATGGAGAACCTCATTTTCTCCCTTCTATGAGCTTGCCTTTGGTGGAGGCCCAGCTGGAAGGAAATTAGTTTCTCGGTTCCGAACCGTGCCGACATGGAAGTCTGTAATATTTTCACTTATGTTGATCATTTATTAATATAAATACTCTCTTCCCGTCCAATTGATATCTTTCAAATATTTGAGTTATTATCCATGGGCGTATTTGTCATGTATATTAATGGATTATGCTATCTAATGTGCTAACCTTTTATATTATCACCATATGCTTTCTTTTCTTGGTTATTGAGAACTAGTTGCAGGTATATAGCTTTGGGTCGAAGTGGGCAATGGTGGAATTCATCAAACATCTGGATGAGGTAGGCCTATTTCTTATCTCACTTGCATATTGGTTTATATAGCATTTTTTTGGGATAGAGTTGATCTCTGCAGTCATTCCTGTCTGTTGTGGTTTACCCTAGCCATAGAGAGTTTTTCCCTCGTAACAGAATTGGCAAGCATACTGAGGATTGACCTTCTTTCCTAGGGTTTGGAGTACTTTTCTCCTTAGATTTATCTCATTCCTTTTTTGTTTCTTGTCGTATCATTGCTTGACAACTTCTGTTCACTATGGGTCTGAGTTTTTCAGCCTTATCCCTTGCCTATCCTTATTTTTTGAAACATATACGCGATTTTTGGCTTGACAATTGCATATATATGCGGGCTGTCCCTCTGCAAGCTGCATACATACGCTCTGTTTCCTTGAAAATTCACATACATCAACCTTCCTTGCTTTTTTTCTGCGTCTGGTGGTTGCTGGGTGGGATTTGATGTTTGCTGAGTCTTCTTGGGTCTCTGTAGTGCCTATTGAGTGCTTGTGGGATGAAAGGAAACCTGTTCGGGGTTGAATTTTTGGGCGGAGTCTTTCTCATCACCTTTTCATTTTGATTGTCCTTGTACATTGGGCTGGGTTCTCCTCTCCTTGGTATTCTACTTGAGTTATCTCTTTCTATACACAGTATAATTTATATATCAAGTTGCTATTAAGTCCATGCACTTTCATTTTTATTATATTGAAAATACAAAAATATTAGGCATTTTGTATTGCTTGGAATTTTGGTCTTTTGAGTCCTTATCATTAGCTTAGTGCATGTAATGAAAGATTTCATTTTTACTTCAGAATTGTAGTGTTGAAATTGAAAATTGCATTTGTTTTAAGAAGCATATCATTCATTGAAAATTGAAGTTAGGACTTTGCATTATATTCATATTTACTTTTCTTGCTGAGTCATAACATCATGAGTTTCACTACCATACATTTTTGAGTAATCACGACCACTAAAATTAACGCTATAATTTAAAATTGATTAGTGATGATTTTGTTTTCTAGGGTGCAAAAACTAGCTTAGGATTTAGTGCCTTGGAATTGGATTTTGTGAGTAAACTTCTTTAAGGAAATTAAATCAACATATGTGTCTGACAAAGGGAGTGGAGAAATCCATTATATAATCGGTAATATCAGGAGGCTCCGCTCACATCGGAGTTAATCACAAGGCCACGTGAGGTTGGTTGAAGGGATATCCCCCTGATACCTTCATAGCATCAGAGATATTTATGAGGATCTTGCTAGTGCCTTTACCTCCGTGAGAGGTAGTACTTTCAAGGTTTAAGGCTTTGCTACCCTACCCATACAGTGGACCTGACTTATGAATGCTCTCCGGTGCATTGGTTATACATTGGTTGCTTAGTTTCTTGACTTAGGTGCCACATAGGTTACTTCAAGGGGTTATTTTGCAGGTACCCTAGGTTAGATAAGGGTCGTACAACACACAACCTTTATGGAGGATTACCTCTCCGAGGGGATCTAACCGACTGGTTGTTAAGCTCGCGAGGGCCCTTATAAATGATTTTGATACCTCCAATCTTTAACAGGGAGTCTCAGGCCCTTCTTGGGCGAGACATACCTTCTTTAGGGAAGGAGGCCACTTTCTGCCACTTTACCCCGTTTGTATGCATATTGCCAGTTTGATTTTTGGTGTGATCTTTGATTACTAGTTGGCCTTAGGAGTTTTACTGATTTCTCATTATCATGGATAATGGAGTTCCTTCAACTCCCTCATTTACTGCTATCCCTCCCCATGATGTTCACTCATTGCATGGGGATGAATCCTTCTACTTTTTCTATTGGTATGAATACCTATGATGCTCATTCCATGCCTTGGGTCTCTAGTCATTTTCCTATTGATATGCCGAATGTGCCTTCAAATTTTTCATCCTCTCCCTGGCCCACTTATATAAATCCTGGCATTGGATCCGGGGGCACCATGGCCCCGTTGCCTAGGTCTTCGTTTGATATGAGTCATGTCCCCCAACCAACTTTCACTATGGGAGGTTGGAGCCTCCCCTCTTACGGATCTAGTCCTAGCTATGCTTTCCCATCAACCAATACTCAAATGGGTGCTTATTCTACTCATTACACCCAATCCGTGTACCCTTTGTCCGCCATGTCGATTCCCTTGAACACTTTTCCCATGGTGAGTCCACATATATCCCCGGGTCTTCCCTACAGGGAGAATCAATTTTATGGTTCGGGCTACCCTCTTCACGGGACCACTTCACATGGGGGCAACATATATCCTCACTTGATAATTCTTATCACACCTCTGTCTCTTCACAGACTTCAGTGATGATTCCCGTACAAGCCTCTTCAGACCAATTTGGCAGAGGATACTACCCTTCCGGACATGGACAGGGGGTAAACCATGACCCTTCATGGCCTGCAATGTTTCAAAGCCAATATTTCCCTGGACCTTGGTATCAAATTCCGCCACTCACCACTAGTCCAGTCACTGCAAGTCATACTAGAGCTCCATCACCAACCTCTACAAGTCATGTTGAAAACCTGCAACCGACCACTGCTATTCATGCTGGGTGAAATACTCTAGTCACCATGAGCCTTATTGATGTCATATCTCCAACCTCTGTACATCATGTGGGAGATGACTCTCTAGCCTTGTCTAGTCACGCTGAGAGCATGTCACCAACCATTGTAAAAGACGTAGGGGGCATCGAGAATCCTAGACGTCTTAGATGCAAACCTAAATTCCTTTGCAGGCCTTGTGAATGAGATCAACTTACTCGCTTGTTTCCAGCTATTGCTGGGTTACCAGAAGCATGGGGCTCTCCCAAGGGCCCTGCAGATTTTGAGACATCTGTGGTTTCTCCACATCCCATTTCCCCGTTGATTGAAACGACAATCTTGCAACTGCAATCATCTCCTGAACACACCCTCGTTGTCAAGGGTGTCATGTCTCCTATCCCCGTTATCACACATCCTCTTCAACCCATGGTTGAAGAGGTGGTCATGCCAGTGCAATCTCTGGTCAATCCAACTCTCCTTTTCGAGGGTGATGCATCCTCCAACCATTTTGTTAGCATTTATGATCCTAAACCTTCTGAACAAGAGAGAGTTTTACTCTCCCTGAGTTCTCTCCCTCCAAGTCTTGACGAGGTTACCTTTGATTGGGATAGTATTGTGGGGTATCCAATGCCTCTGCCTATGTATTTTCTAGGAAGAGACATTATCTAATATATCACGGATACGATAACCTCCATTAGAAATTTATCCTCCTCGACTTAGAGAGCTTTAGGTTTTCCCAAGCTTGTGTCAGTTATTCGTAAGATAATGAAATTCCACAGAAGTCCAACATAGGAGCCTTGGACTCCTCCATGACTTGCCATCTAGAAACTCCCAACTGAGTTAATTTAAGCTCTTTTCCAACTCTTCTTAAAAAAGCGAAAAGATTGCTGAGTGAACTTGTCTCTTTCACACTCGTAAATTGGATTTGAAAGGACATCTATTTGGAACAAGTTTATCCCTTTTTCACACCAAATAGACTAAACATTATAAAAAATGACATTTTTTGGCATTAAGTTGTGATTGCGTCTCATTCCCTTGCTTGCAGTATTGAGCCTATAGTCGGTTCTCGCTTTGCGCTATAAACCGTTTGCCTCAACAGTTTTGCATCCTCAACCAAGAAGAGCCTTGTTTATATCCTTTGCAATTTGACACCCTATACCCAGGAGGGAACATTCCCCCAAGTGTCTATCTCCCGCATGCATATCCTACATTGAGCATAGGTATGTTCCATTGCTGGAACTAGTTTTTCTTACTTGCGACACTCATTTACTCCTCTATATCATAACATTCATTTGTCTATGAAAAAAAAAAAAAAAAAGCGAGAGGGAAGGGAGTATTATCTTATGTTGGCAGTAGTCGTGTCGCCTTTGAAGAGAGCACACAGGTATTGAGTCCATTCATCATCATAATTTTGGGTTTATTATGGCCTTAGGAAGATGAGCTCATTACAGAGTCTTCTCCACCGACTGGTCACTCCTCCAGTCCTTATGGAGAATTTGATTGATGCCTCATGCATCACACAGTTTCAACATCGCGTCTATGCTGCCAGAGTCTTCTGTATGTCTCATGCTCTTGTTCAAAGGAAGTCTATCAACATGTGTCGGCCATTCCTCATATCTCTTGACTTTGCATGTCGGCCATACCCTCAGTTTGTCTCAGAATCACATGATACTATAGTCCTATCACACACCCTGGTCCTACTTTCATCATTGGTAGGTAACCTTGAACCCAACAGTCAAGATTTCATCATTGGTCGTTGACTGGGTGGTTTACCTTGTGTTCGACGTCAAGACATCTATTCACACATTGGGATTCGTGTAGTGTCTTGGATTCCATTAGCCTTATTGATGGTTTCCTCTCCTTTGTCACCAGTTTTCCTTATTGGATGTTATTAAGAGGGTATTTTTTGTGTACTGCTTGCACTTGGAACACGTGAAATACGCACAGGGTCGTTGGTTCGTGAACATGTTCTTCATCCGATTTCCTCCAAATCATGAAGCACTTGCTTTGTACCTCGTGTTGAATGATGAGAGATGCCTTAATGCTCTCCTTTCAGTGGGTCTCCTTCCATCAACTTCAACTCATCTATTCTGGAGATGGGACCTAGATTGTTTTGAGTACCTTGAGGCTTGTAGTCATTAGTGGCATGTTCTCTCGCCATCGATAGTTGGGAATACATCAATGTCTCATGATCGATGGATTCCTCGGGTGTTCGACACTAACTCCTTTATTCACACTTGCAGGATTGTACTCGGTGCCTTGATACCTACTTTCATTATTGGTAAGTTATCTCGCGTTTGTTAATGATATACCTCAATGACTGGTAATCAAACTATGTCTCATTGTGTTCGACCTCAACTTCTTTATTCACATGATGTAGACTTGCACCCTTGGCGGATCGTGTAGAAGACTTGAAGACATCAGTATGTGGCCGCAACTTTCCTGAGTTGTTGCTTCCTTTTCATTGGACCAATACCTATAAGACTTCAGTGATCATGGGAGATCAGATTGTACTCCATTTTATACATATATCTTCAGATTGATTTTGCGATTGGTTCTAATGGGTATTTCTCGTGACTATGAAAACCTTTGGCATGTAACCACATTTGTATTTTCCTATTCATGGCCACATACACTTGATTGACATATTTTCACATGGATCTGCAATGTAATTCAATTGGCATCCATGTATGTAGAGTCAGTGCAAAATATAATGAGCAACTAGTTCTACCAACTGGTTCCCCATCACTCCACTTCTGGGTTGTTCATAATGTATTTCGGCCATCGTAGATACTCCTCTGACCTCACACATTAGGGGGAATATGTTATGGAAATATTTTCCTCACCCTATGCAATCTTGCATAGAAGGCCTTTTTCCATTTCCCTATGCAGACTTATCATCCCTGTTTGTAAATCCCAGAGCTAAAAATACATATTTTTCCATATGTACACACCTTGCCTACTATACAACATGCATTTACGCAGGCTACACCATTACAACCCGTGTACATCGGGATTTGTGCCAAAAAAATGAAAAATGGAGTTGGGTTTCCATGTCACGACAGGAGATCTGTGATCCTTGGACTTCCATATATTGGAAACGTTCTGACTCGGCCCATCAGTTCCATTTGAAGGCTATGAATGGGCCAATTCCGAGCAATGGAAAAGAGGAGAAATGATTCAAATTTGAGAGAAAAGTTACTTTGGAGAAATTATTTACTTCATATTGAGCCTGCATCCTTTTGTCCTTTAAGTCTGAACACAGTGTTCAACCCCCAAGCTTTTCCCTTATTGATGGAGAATCTCATTGTCTCCCTTCTATGATCTTGCCTTTGGTGGAGGATTGAAGTGGTGGAGGCCCAACTGGAAAGAACTTAGTTTCTCGGTTCCAAACCGTGCCGACACATAAGTCTGTAATATTTTCACTTCTTCTGATCATTTATCAATAGAAATACTGTTAAGCCCTAATATTGGCTCATTACCCCTTAATTGGGGCATATTAGATTAGTAATGCTATTTTATTTATAACGGATTTAGGCCGTTAGTTGTAATTTAGATTAGTAATGTTATTTTAATTATGTCGGATTTAGGCAATTATTTGTAATTATACCTCCTAGTCTCCTATATATACCAAGGAGATTTTTTCATTTTGAATCATCTTGTACTTGAACATTTAAGTGGGGTAAAAGGAGGTTGCCCCCTCGAAGAGGCTTATTATCTGAAATTATCTCTTTTTCAAGGCTTTGAGTACTTTTCCTGAGGTTTTTCTATGCTATATTGATGTTTGGTTCTTAACATATGGTATCAGAGCTCAAGGTCTTGGGGTTTCGCTGCTACATCTGAGACACCGTGGAATTTTTTTTTTTTTTTTCTACAACGTTTCAAAAGGAACGTCTTGGAGGGTATTTAGAAGACGGATCAAGGTACGTTGGGTTAAAAGTTCAGCTCTCGAGGCCTTATACTTTTGGAGATACAACCTGTACAAGATAGGGTTATGGAATCATCCTGAAAGGAGTCATTGCGGAAGTTTTTCTATAAAAACGTTTCTGTAATGTGTCAAACCCTGAACTCCGGAGGCCATTTACAGAAATTAGCAGTGTAGCTTTGGTAAAAATTTCAGCTTCTGGGTCATCTTAAATTTGTAGATACACCCTGTGTAAGATAGGGTATCTGACTAGCCCTATTGACTAGTCTCAAGAAGGTGTTCCAGGTAAAACAATCATAACTTCTTCCTCGAGTATCCAAATTGTGTGGGACTAGTTGCATTGGATTGTGGACATTCTGTAGTATTTTGGGTACGAGTTTTAGAATTTTATATCAATTATTTTGTGCGGGGCACACTATACAAGTGAGATCTCCTCGAAAGGCCAAAAATCGACAAGTTGTGGGGAAGTTACTGTAAATTCCACTTGGCACATCCAATTTTTATCAGACCTGTGGCATTGCAGAGAAGAAATATCAGAGAAATACATAAGAGAAAGTTTCATACCCAGAAGGGCCATAAATTGGGAGATACAACAGAAGAAATATTGTCTAGCAAAACCACCTCAAAATCAAGGTTCAAAAGTGATACTTGGCCAACATGCCACCCAAAAAGGGAACTTCTACACCAAATAAGCCTCCAAAAAATCCTACTTGGACTCGTGATGAAGGTGAAGAAATGCATAGGGACATAAATGAACTACAAAATAAGATGGATTCAATGGAAGCTAAGATGGATTCAATGGAAGCTAAGTTGGATACTAAGATGCATTCAATGGAAGCTAAGTTGATGGATTCAATAGAAGCTAAGTTGGATACTAAGATAGATTCAATGGAAGCTAATATCATGGAAGTAATGAAAAATTTCATAACAGAGAAGACACCCAAAAGTGAAAATTGATCCCATGAAATTCATGATGAGGACACAAGGAAGGTGAATCAAGAATGGAGAAACTCCAACCTTGGTTTGAAGACCAACCATGTTCCTAAGATTGATATGAGGAAGTTTGATGGAAAGGACCCAATCACATGGATACTTCAAA
>ML856184.1:0-27819 GCA_009831015.1 Picea engelmannii | reverse complement strand
ACAAGATATTTATTCTTCTTCTCTTCAAAAACTACAACCTAAGGTTTATCTCAAAACCATAATTTCCATACTCCAAGGGATTAAATCCTAGTCCTAGTATTCAAGAAGCTCCAAGAAACCCTAGCAACTCCAAGATGAGAGATAGAGTAAAAATGAAGATGCACAAGATTGAACAACACATATACACTCATCTTGGTCACATCTCTAAGACAACATAATGATCGAAGATGAGAATAATGAAAGGGCTCCCTCATTCTTCTATATATATATATATATATATATATATGAGAGGAAAGGGAGGTCATCAATAAAGATGTGGTCCTTAGCCCTTACAAGCAACCTACAAAGCCACATGTAGGCTCACACATGTGGAGTGATACACTTCAAGGGTACACATGTCAAGATCCAAGGGGATTTCATCCACAAGCAAGGCTCAAAAGCAAGGGCACTCCATAGGATGTGTCCAAAACTCCTTCGATCCTCCAAGGACTCGAATGCTCCTCCTAAGAGATGTACTCCACTAGGCACACTCCCCATGCATGAATATTGATGCAACCAAGGCATCCCTGGGTCAAATCCATGCCTACATGCAAGCATATAAGTTGTTCCATGTTATCTAGGGCTTAACACCCTCCAAAATGTCAAATGATCCTCCAAAACAAGGCGTTATCCAAGCAAGCAACCTTCTCCATATGACCAACATGTAGAATGGCACCACTTCATTTGAATATATCCAACACCCTAAGGAATAATTTCATGCATGCACCCATTTAAGGTCAAGCAACCACTAAGTAAGCCACATCCAATGTGCAAATCCATAACCGACCATCTAGAGGCTAATCATACACCATGTTCGCCAAATCTCATGAAGCACACACAAGCATGGTGTAAACACTTTCAAAGTAATCATGAAATCTAACATTATGCATCATTTACAATCATGTTGAGTGTGTCAAAAGGATGTTGGTAGGGGTAGTTGTATTGAACCTAATCTTGTACTCAAATCTAGTCCAAATAGGTATGCCACTGCGCTCTAGTATTATGTGGAATTTAAAAATCTTGCAAGCCACATATGAAGCTTATGGGAAGGTGTTTGAGCTCTGTTATCCCTATTTTGTGGGATAACTAAGGAGATGGTGTATCAAGGCCCTCTGATTGCAGATATGGAGTGTCGAGACACCACATGACTAGCAGTGTCCACTTTCACATATGGAAGCTCGCTCTATCACCACAGTTTGGCTCCATCATCAGTGCATCCACCACGCTAGATAACTTATGTATGACACATGGGTATTGCTCCATGCAGTACAAGTCAGCTATTGTGGCAGGTAATCACCCTAATATTTGAGGCATTTCAATGTGTTGTATTTAAGCTACTTTTGATTATAGAATGCTTGCTTGGACATTATGCTCTTGACCATGTTTGATCTTGGTGAGTGTCATAGATTTCCTAGTAAGTGGCCAACCTTTGGGGAAGGTTTGCAACTGGAGATCCCTTGAGGGGTTATCGTACCATTCTCGACCATACTTACCACTTTCCACTCATTACATTCCCATCATGTTTTCCCTCTTCTAAGCCCTTTGACTTTAGTGACCCAAGAAGGGCATGTACCTCATTTCATGTGAAGAAGGGGTTGAATGCCCAGGGGGATGGTTGCTAGAAAAATATAAGATCCTAAAATAAACCTTCTACATGCTCGCTCAGTCAATTCCTGAGAACAATGAACTGCTTCTCTTGAAAGAATTGAAGACCTGCACAATATCAAACACATAATAACTAGCACAACCACATCATTGTATGATGTGGTTGATGAACGTCGAAAGGCAATTTAGATATGCTAAGGCTTCTAGAATTCCTATAAATTTTTTGAGAGTGATACAAACACTAACCTAATATAACCCTAATTTTAATAATGTATTAATTATTTTCAAAATTATTTTGGTTTCTATTAACATCATCATATTTTCATAAGCTTCAATTTTATTAACACCATTTAGAAACAGGTAGAGTGGTAGAAATGAAATGATTGGCGATAAAGTAAAATAATTAACAGAGTTAAAACTTATTTTAAACTCTCCATACACACATGCGACATACAAGTAAAGAATTCTCCACTCACGCAACATTATTAAAAAAATTCTCTCACTTCGCATCAATGAAGTTTAAAGAAGTTTTACTAGCAACATGATTTCTATGTCTCCACTCATGCAACATTAATTTAAAAAAAAAACACATACATCTGGTAAAAAGTAGATCTAACATTGGAGCCACCACTAACAATGCACACACCTCAGCTTCTATCACCGTTATTAAAAAAACAATACTCCCATTATTCCTTTTGTATTTCATAATAACTGTTGAAATACAAAATGTGTGAGGAACAGAAATCAGGAGTGGTTACTAAGTTTAATGTCTAGTTATTACTCAAATACAATGTTCTTGACATCGCTCCAAGCTATTATTTTTCTCTCTATACCATTTATAATTATTTTATGTAATGTAAATAATTTTTAATTATTATCTTACAACATGGTAGCCATCATTCCAAGCCATCGACCCAAAGACTGTGTCGGAATTGGGCAGTCTCAGCACCAGAATTGCATTGGAAAATCCAAGATATATTTATGCATAAAACCCATCTTTTGTGAGTTTCTTAGCCATGAACACCTTGAGATTTGAAGCCGCGCTATTGGATGTATAAATGGATGATACAAACAAGAAAAAAACATGATTGCAAAATTCACATGGAACTTCAAAATAATGACACTCTCAATTAATTACCCCTCCTTGCTCTTTTTCCAGAAAACTTTGCAGAGATCGTTGCCTAGCAATAGGATATATGCACAGTTACAATTCAAGCAACCATAAATAATTTGTTTTTCATAACTTAACTAATTTTAATATCCATAACTTCACCATTTAAAGTGAATTCTACCTAAGTATACCATATGATGAAGTGTTGATGTGCTCAACGATCTCAAAGGCCTACTCGAAGTTGTTTTTATGAGGTTAGTTGGATGAGAACCCATTATATTCAGTCAATTCCATTATAGCTTGAGCCTAGTTGGTTACTGAAACTATAACAATGTAATAACTCTGCCAAAATGAAAGAGACTATAGTCAATTTAAACACTATTTAGATCAAACAAATCTTTCCTTTTGCACAGAGACGTTATAGACCTTCATCTTCCCTAAAATTGTTAACTGAGGAGGCCAGAAATAGGGTTTTGCCAAAGGCCAAATTGAATCAATATCAATGCTTATTTGTCCAGGCGAATATCTCACGAAGTCCTTCTGATTATATAATGCATTGGATTCATCGGAAGGCTCCTTGTAATGGCCCCTACCATGAGTGGACTAAGCCCTTCTTTCATCTATCAATCCTTGCATTGAAAGCATCTGATGCATAAATAAATCAATTAAATGCTCATGCTTCAGGTTACCATTCTTACATTAATTTAAACGCCCGTCATGAAAAGTGGAATTTTGCATTATCACCCTTGCTTCACATCCCAAAAAACGTATCGGCCAACATCCATACCATGTCGGTACTCTTCACATCCCAGGAAAATGTATCAGGATAAACGTGGCATCCATACCATGCTTATCATGACAGTATTCACATCGGAGGAAAACGTGGCCATGTCCCACTTACCCCACCAATAAAAGACCCTGTAAAAAATATTAGCGGGCCTCCACACAGTTAAAAAGCTTCAGACATTATTAACATAATTTGCAATTATTATGTTAATTGCTCTAATTACCTTTTTTACTAATGAACGGATATATTTTGGCATGCAAAGAAGTCAATGGTTGGAATCACAGCCCTTTATTTATTGTGACGACAAAGAATATTCGGACCATATCAAATCGTGTCCATTAAAAACCCAACTATAATTTAAAGGCCATTAAATCTAGCCATTTCCAATAGGTGCACGTGTTGAAATATTGTAACTACAAAGAGTATTCTATTTATTATTGAGTCATTTACTTATAGATAAATCCCCTTTTTGGATTGATCATGTTGGGGCTTTTGTATGACCAAATCCCCTTTTATGGATTCGTCAAACCCTAATTATATCATTCTAATTAATAAGTCGGCCCCCGGGGCCTAATTAAAGTGGTTATAACCACTAAGTGAAGAGGTCGGCCCTGCTTGATGAAGAGACACCTCCCTAGCATCTTTCAGCTAGTATAAATAAGTGAGGAGTGTTCCTCATTTGTTCACTCATTCATTCACTCATCAAGTGTGCAATTTTGGAGAGTTGTAGTTGGGAGAAGAAGAAAGAGAGAGGCGCATTGCTCAGTGTTGGATATTCTCTAGTGTTTTCGTTTATTCTCTTGGCCTTGTATTGGTTATCTATATTAAGGAAGTTTTTGTTGGGTTTTCTCCCCCATGAGGGTTCCCAGGATAAATGATGTGTATCTTTTGATTGTGTTTCTCTCAATGATCCTATCTATGCTATTGTTATCTAGTAAATTGAAAATAAACTTAATAGTTGCTCTAAAATTAACATGGAATCAGAGCCAAACTTAAGAGACCACCTTTCATTGGATAAGCAAAAACGACACTATTATCGTACAAGAAAATTAAGGATTTTTATTGGAAGAGAATTTCAGCCTAAAAACTATCTAGGGAAGTGCACCCTAGCCTAGAAAACTCATTGGCACCTTGAGCGCACCTTTTCAGCAGCCAGAGCCCTTGAAAAGTGAAACCCTAGTTTTTGGTTGGTACCAGAAAACTAGAAAACTAGGAAACCAGAAGTACCAGTCCAGAATGGTAGAGGTCAAGTTTTAAGGGGTAAAAATTGAAATTTTTGAAATCGTATTACTCCAGCCTACTCGCCTCAGTAGACCGCATCTAGTCCTTGGATCAGAATTCCAAAATTTGGAAGTTGAAAAATTAGGGTTTCCTCATAAAACCCTAAGTTGATGTTGCAGTTGCAGTACTAGTTGCAGTTGCAGTTGCAGTGCCAATTCCTTCATGTCAGTGGAAACACCAGTTGCAGTGCCAACACTATCTCCAGTACCAGTTGTAGTGAAGTGTTGGGACTGTTGTGTTATTGTCCTAGTGCACCTTACCCTAGCAAGACATTGTCAGAGGTATGTACTTACATGTGTTTAAAATGCATTATTATTCTAAAGGGTACTTGCAAGAGAATGGATCTTTTGTCATAAATCCATAAGGATCTCAGATCCAACACATTCAGAGGAATAATTCACCTCAGGTTTGATCCTTTTATATGCATCTATTCGTTATGACATTATCTTTACATCTAGGTTGTATGTTGAAGTTATGAATATCATACTAACTCTTGGTCAAATTAAAGAGAAGGTATTATATTGAGATTATATTTTATCCTCTAACTTAGACTTCTGTCAAGATAGCATATTGTCTTAGTACAGAGTACGGGTTGAAGAAAGCACTTGTCATCTTGAGTGAAGGAGACTTGAAAGAAAAGCAACCCACTCATTCTTGAGAACAAGACTCCAGGTTCCAGGTTTGATTGATTAAGTTGATAAGATTCAAAGTTGCACATGAAAAGTTGATAACTACCTCATTACAAGTAAAACACCATAGTTGAGATATCAATCTTTAAAAAGTATTATACTTGGTAGCATGTGAGCACATTGAGATAAATTCTTATTATAATTATTTACCAGATACAACTAGCATGTCAAGTGAATTCATACAACCAATGAAACCAGTTGATCATCCCATCAAAGTATCTCCCCCTATGCTTGATTATGTAAAACAACAAAGATAATTCAATCACATAATGATCATGAGCATAAATAGATATATAATCAATCGTGAAATGAAACTCAAGGAGATGGGTGGGAGGGAGTAAATCCTGCTGGAAAGAATATCTTCCACTCTGATCATGCAAGGAATCCTGATTGAAGTGATAGCCACAAGCTTGATTAATCCATCTCTGAAGGGGGCTACTATATGTATATGAAGGCTCATCTTCATCCTCTTGAAGATGCTCAATGCTTCCTGAAGACTGAGCATATATGAGAGATCCCAAGAAGACCTCATGATTTCCCTAAGAAGAGGAAATGAGGTAAGAGACATGCTCATGTCTAGGAAGAGAAAATCACACGCTCTTTATCTTTGAATCCCTATATAAATCCTCAATATGAAAGTGCTTCCTCTTTGTAGAGTGAGCCTTTGATTGCTATGAGGTGTCCATGTCCTGGTATTCCTCCAAAACTGAGGACGAAGTTGGCTGAGATTATTTGAACAAATATGTAATCATGTCATCATCAGGCTCCCAAACATATGAAAAGTAGTCCTCTAAATATGACAACTCAAACCCCTTTTCTTGAGGCTACCCTCAATGTCGTAAATGGGGTCTCTATCAAAAATGAGATGACCAAAATCTCACCTGCATCTTCTAGTCTGTATGAAAATGTCTATATTCTCATCAATCATATTGAAGGGTACTTTCATAAGACCATAAGTATGACTGAAAATGACCATCTTTTCATCTTCATGTGCAGGAGGAGTAGAGTCATGGACATATTCAACTGGATCTTCAAATTATTCATTGAGGCTAGTTGCTTCTTGAACTTCATGAATAGGAGGAGAGCACAGCTGGAAAACCTCAACTACATCAAGTGGGATCAAAGATAAGGATGCCTCAACATGTTTTGCTTCATCAATATTATTTTTTTCTCTTCATTGGCATACTCCTCCATCGCATCTTCATCGTATGAGGCTTGATTCTTGATGAAGAGTGCTTTATGTGTCTTTTTTTCAGAAATATCTATCACATCCAAGGGATCCTCTAACACCTCTTCACATCCAAAGTCACAGAATAAAGTGTCATCAAAATCTTCAAAAGGATTATAACTCATCATGTTCTCTTCTTGATGTGCGGGATGAACAAAATCCTGGATGTCTTCACCAAATGGAAGGGGAATATGAGCGCTTCTTCTTCATCAAATGTCTCGTCGAGATATTCATCAGAATATTCTTGGTAACTTTCTTCATATATCTATCCTTCAAGCACTTCTTCATCCTCAATGGAAGGAAATAAATCTCTTATGCGATTCATCATTTTCTTACTAGCTTTATTAGCAGCCTTTTCCTTTTCCATCTATAAAAATTCCATCTCTGATTCATAAAAATTTATGTATGAGGGTTCATCCCATGGTGCCATAATTCCATTGATCGAAAGGACACCTCAATGGAACCTCCAGGTGAAATCAAGTCTCACCAAAGCAGGGAAAGAGGGAAAGGTGGGTTCGTGGAAAGTGGAGTCACCAGACAAGCTTCAAGCGAAACTTATCAAGGGTGGAAAAGGGAATGTTCTTCAATGAAGTCACCAGGAAAGCTAAGGGATAGAGAATTTGGGAGGGAAGCTTGCTAAAGCGTCATTATGGCATGGAGAGGATTCAAAATCCTCCCTTGCAATGGCACCAAAATTTATCGCACAAGTTGTAGGTTGGGAAAATCCCAAACCAACCACCAAAATGGAAAAAAAATAAGGGACATTATACCCAATGTCACCTTCATATAGGTCCCACACTTCGACGATGACTAGGTCACTCTAGGGAGGCAATCTCGGTGACCTTGGGTGGATTGAGATGGATGGAAGGGAAAGAAGAGAAGTACCCCCCAAAATTTCAGTGATGGAAGAGGATATATGGCTTTGATGACTTGTCTTCAGGTCGTTTAAGGTTGTCAAATCTTTGGATGCTTGCAAAGGGTGTTTGTACATGCCTGAGACACAAGAAAATCCACAGTTGCATATAATAATGTTAGGTGGAAAAGCAAGTTAAGATTGTTGTCCATAATTTCAGCAATAATCAATGATATATATCAGCACATACAATATAATAAGGGCTACAATATAAGTACTAAAAGTCCAATTGAATAAGCACGAGACAAGCTAGTAAAAACTAGTTTAGCTCAACAATGATAGAACAAGACTTTAGCACAAAATGCAAGGCTGTCATAAAAAATCTAACTGCAGTGATATTTATCAACCTTATGGATGTAAGAAACTCATTATTACAACAATATATTTAACCACTAAAACTTTCTCAAAACTTACCAAAAGATGCATTGTACTTAGTAGATTATGTGGGCAGATTTTAGGCAATTTTCAACGGTTAAATTAGTAGTTATTAAAGAGTTTGGTTAGGTTTTTTTGCATCCCTAATGGTTGTAGGTTAAATTTGTAACAACAGCAAGAAATTCTTGGAGAACTGAAATTCCCTAGTGGCTCAAGCAAGCATTTATAGCATATATTTGATTCCACTAAGAACAACTTCAAAATCATGAAATTTCACGTTTCCCAAAGCAACAATTTTATATCTCCAATGCAACAAGTAAATGACTAGTGCCTTGAATAATTGGGTTAATGGAGTCAAGCAAAGAAAGAGCTAGAGGTACTACCTCCTTGGAGGTGCAAATCCTCTTACTCCCCAAGCCAAGTATCTCTAGCTAACGTTTAGGCTAAGAGGGTGTATTCCCTTATACTTCTCTTAGCAAACCCTTGTTAAAGAAATAAAATGTAAGCATAAAATGATGGAGACTAAGGTGGGGGTGTATGCCCTTAGACGTCCCACCTATCTCTAGAAAATAACCTTGACTTGAATAACAAATGATAGCACAATGTAAAAAAGCCTTACCAATTCAAGGAAAAATCTAGGACAAACCACCACAATAGCTAGAGAAAAGCCTTCCAAGGAAAGTGCATCACTTCCATCAACTAATAACCAAAGAGATATCCATAAACAAGATCAAAAGAGAGTAACTAGCTAAAGATAGTGAAAATTTCAGTCCAAGTACCTCTCCAAGATGGGAGAGTTATGTTTAAAATGAGATCTTATGATCTCTATTTATACAAAATGTCACTAAGATAGTTTTGCCACATAATTTTAGGGTAAACCACAAGACTATGGCTCAACAACTTGTTGACTCTTAAAATCATCATGAAGTCACCAGCCTGCAAAGAATTGAAAGGCATACATATTATGCAATATATATATATACACAATTTGGGATATAACATAAGCTTGGCATCGTTCTTCTAAGTACAGGGTTCCTAATTTCTACATTTGCAGGTCTGTGGTTTCAAATAAAAGTGGTCATCCTATCTATTGTTATACCATTCCTTACCTACATTTGATGAGTTTGTTTCATCACTCTTTGAAAAATGTGATGCAATTTATTAAAAAGGGAGGTTTTCAATTTTTTATATAAGTATATTGTATATTTATCATATGTGCACCATTGATTATATATGAGATCCAACACATATCATATGAGTCATACAATGTGAATGGTATCGACCTTGCTATTGTAATTGCATGAATTCAAAAGTTCTATATGGTAAAGGTTTGGAGGTTTTAACGTATATGGGATATATAATGCACTTTGACTGTAGACAATTCAAAACTATTATGGATATTTAATGAGAAAAGAGGCAACGTATATGGCATGTGAATATTGTGTGACATGGCACACACTTGAAACTCATCCAACGCTTGAGGTTTTGATGTGGTGATCTTTGGGATTTGTAAAAAAATTAATGGTGGTCGCCACCCTAACACGACATGACTAGCAATTTATGCATTATGCTTGTTTTGGGTTACCACCTCGAGGGTTTAGCATTTGATTTATTTTGTGTTTGAAGACGGGTTTGGACGCCGGGTTGTAACTGCTGCAACTGTCTCGAAATGTAAATAAATACCACACGACTCCAGGTACCAGGGTTTCAACTACCTTTCATCTAATTTTGTTCTTTGCTAAATGATTTACTCATGGCTCTGTGAATGATATGTTGTGCTTGTAATTTGATTGTTTTTGTTTTATAACTCTGGAAATGTGGAAATGGTATTCCTGGTTGTTATGAGGGAAAAACTCTCTATGGATAGGGTAAACCACAACAGACGGAAATGACTGCAGAAATCAACTCTATCCCAAAAACATGCTATATAAACCAATATGCAAGAAAGATAAGAAATAGGCCTACCTCGTCCAGATGTTTGATGAAGTCCATTGTTGAGCACTTCAACCCAAAGCTATATACCTGCAACTACTTCTCAACAACCAAGAAAAGCAAGCATATGGTGATAATATAAAAGGTTATCACATTAGATAGCATAATCCATTAATATACATGACAAATAAGCCCATGGATAATAACTCAAATGTTTGCAAGATATCAATTGGACAAGAAGAGAGTATTTCTATTGATAAATGATTAGAAGAAGTGAAAATATTACAGACTTCTGTGTTGGCACGGTTTGGAACCGAGAAACTAAGTTCTTTCCAGTTGGGCCTCCACCAAAGGCAAGATCATAGAAGGGAGACAATGAGGTTCTCCATCAATAAGGGAAGAGTTTGGGGGTTGAACACTATGTTCAGACTTAAAGGACAAAGGGATGCAGGCTCAATATGAAGTAAATAATTTCTCCAAAGTAACTTTTCTCTCAAATTTGAATCATTTCTCCTCTTTTCCATTGCTCGTAATTGGCCCATTTATAGCCTTCAAATGGAACTGAAGGGCCGAGTCAGAACGTTTCCAATATATGGAAGTCCAAGGATCACAGATCTCCTGTCGTGACATGGAAACCCAACTCCATTTTTCATTTTTTTGGCACAAATCCTGATGTACACGAGTTGTAGTGGTGCAGCCTACATAAACGCATGTTGTATAGTAGGCAAGGTGCGTACATATGGAAAAATATGTATTTTTAGCTCTTGGATTTATAAACAGGGATGATAAGTCTGCATAGGGAAATGGAAAAAGGCCTTTTATGCAAGATTGCATAGGGTGAGGCAAATATTTCCATATCATATGCCCCCTAATGTGTGAGGTCAGAGGAGTATCTGCGATGGCTGAAATACATTATGAACAACCTAGAAGTGGAGTGATGGGGAACCAGTTGGAAGAACTAGTTGCTCATTATATTTTGCACTGACTCTGCATACATGGATGCCAATTGAATTACATTGCAGATCCATGTGAAAATATGTCAATCAAGTGTATGTGGCCATGAATAGGCAAATACAAATGTGGTTACATGCCAAAGGTTGTCATAGTCACGAGCAAGACCCATTAGAACCAATCGCAAAATCAATCTGAAGATATATGTATAAAATGGAGTACAATCTGATCTCCCATGATCACTGAAGTCTTATAGGTATTGGTCCAATGAAAAGGAAGCAACAACTAAGGAAAGTTGCGGCCACATACTGATGTCTTCAAGTCTTCTACATGATCCGCCAAGGATGCAAGTCTACATCATGTGAATAAATAAGTTGAAGTCGAACACAATGAGACATAGTTTGATTACCAGTCATTGAGGTATATCATTAACAAACGCGAGATAACCTACCAATAATGAAAGTAGGTATCAAGGCACCGAGTAAAATCCTGCAAGTGTGAATAAAGGAGTCGGTGTCGAACACCCGAGGAATCCATCGATCATGAGACATTGATGTATTCCCAACTATCGATGCCGAGAGAACCTGCCACTAATGACTGCAAGCCTCAAGGTACTCAAAAAAATCTAGGTCTCGTCTCCAGAATAGATGAGCTGAAGTCGATGGAAGGAGAACCGCTGAAAGGAGAGCATTAAGGCATCTCTCATCATTCAACATGAGGTACAAAGCAAGTGCTTCATGATTTGGAGGAAATCGGATGAAGAACATGTTCACGAACCAACGACCCTGTGTGTATTTCACGTGTTCCAAGTGCAAGCGGTACACAAAAAAGACCCTCTTAATAACATCCAATAAGGAAAACTGGTGACAAAGGAGAGGAAACCATCAATAAGGCTAATGGAATCCAAGACACTGCACGAATCCCAATGTGTGAATAGATGTCTTGCCATCGAACACAAGGTAAATCACCCAGTCAACGACCAATGATGAAATATTGACTATTGGGTTCAAGGTTACCTACCAATGATGAAAGTAGGACCAGGGTGCGTGATAGGACTACAGTATCATGTGATTCTGAGACAAACTGAGGGTATGGCCGACATGCAAAGTCAAGAGATATGAGGAATGGATAACACATGTTGATAGACTTCCTTTGAACAAGAGCATGAGACATACGGAAGACTCTGGCAGCATAGACTCAATGTTGAAACTGTGTGATGCAGGAGGCATCAATGAAATTCTCCATAGAGATTGGAGGAGTAACCAGTCGGTGGAGAAGACTCTGTAACGAGCTCATCTTCCTAAGGCCATACTAAACCCAAAATTACGATGATGAATGGACTCAATAACTTTATGCTCTCTTCAAAGGTGACACGACTGCTGCCAACATAAGATAATACTCCCTTCCCTTTCGTCTTTTTTTTTGTTTTTTCATAGACAAATGAATGTTATGATATAGAGGAGTAAACGAGTATCGCAAGTAAGAAAAACTAGTTCCAGCAGTGGAACATACCTATGCTCAATGCAAGGAGATGCATGCGGGAGATGGACACTTGGGGGAATGTTCCCTCCTGGGTATAGGGTGTCAAATTGCGAAGGATATAAACAAGGCTCTTCTTGGTTGAGGATGAAAAACTGTTGAGGCAAATGGTTTATAACGCAAAGCGAGAACCGACTATAGGCTCAATACTGCAAGCAAGGGCATGAGATGCAATCACAACTTAATGCCAAAAAATGTCCTTTTTTATAACGTTTAGTCTATTTGGTGTGAAAAAGGGATAAACTTGTTCCAAATAGATGTCCTTTCAAATCCAATTTACGAGTGTGAAAGAGACAAGTTCACTCAGCAATCTTTTCGCTTTTTTAAGAAGAGTTGGAAAAGAGCTTAAATTAACTTAGTTGGGAGTTTCTAGATGGCAAGTCATGGAGGAGGCCAAGGCTCCTATGTTGGACTTCTGTGGAATGTCATTATCTTACGAATAACTGACACAAGCTTGGGAAAACCCAAAGCTCTCTAAGTCAAGGAGGATAAAGTTCTAATGGAGGTTATTGTATCCGTGATATATCAGATAATGTCTCTTCCTGGAAAAGACATAAGCAGAGGCATTGGATACCCCACAAGACTATCCCAATCAAAGGGAACCTCGTCAAGACTTGGAGGGAGAGAACTCAGGGAGAGTAAAACTCTCTCTTGTTCAGAAGGTGTAGGATCAGAAATGCTAACAAAATGGTTGGAGGATGCATCACCCTCGAAAAGGAGAGTTGGATTGACCAGAGATTGCACTGGTATGACCACCTCTTCAACCATGGGTTGAAGAGGATGTGTGATAACGGGGATAGGAGACATGACACCCTTAACAACGAGGGTGTGTTTAGGAGATGATTGCAGTTGAAAGATTGTCATGTCAATAAACGGGGAAATGGGATGTGGAGAAACCACAGATGTCTCAAAATCTGCAGGGCCCTTGGGAGAGCCCCATGCTTCTGGTAACCCAGCAATAGCTGGACACAAGTGAGTAAGGTGATCTCCTTCACAAGTCCTGTAAAGGAATTTAGGCTTGCGTCTAAGACGTCTAGGATTCTCGATGCCCCCAACGTCTTTTACAATCGTTGGTGACATGCTCTTAGCGTGACTAGACAAGGCTAGAGAGTCATCTCCCACATGATGTACAGAGGTTGGAGATATGACATCAATAAGGCTAGTGGTGACTAGAGTAATTCACCCAGCATGAATAGTAGTGGTCGGTTGTAGGTTTTCAACATGACTTGTAGAGGTTGGTGATGGAGCTCTAGTATGACTTGCAGTGACTGGACTAGTGGTGAGTGGTGGAATTTGATACCAAGGTCCAGGGAAAGATTGGCTTTGAAACATTGCAGGCCATGAAGGGTCATGGTTTACCCCCTGTCCCTATCCGAAAAGGTAGTATCCTCTGCCAAATTGGTCTGAAGAGGCTTGTACGGGAATCATCACTGAAGTCTGTGAAGAGACAGAGGTGTGATAAGAATTACCAAGTGAGGATATATGTTACCCCCATGTGAAGTGGTCTCGTTAAGAGGGTAGCCCGAACCGTAAAATTGATTCTCCTCGTAGGGAAGACCCAGGAATATATGTGGACTCGCCATGGGAAAAGTGTTCGAGGGAACTGACATGGCGGACGAAGGGTACACGGATTGGGTGTAATGAGTAGAATAAGCACCCATTTGAGTATTGGCTCATGGGAGAGCATAGCTAGGACTAGATCCATAAGAGGGGAGGCTCCAACCTCCCATAGTGAAAGTTGGTTGGGGGACATGACTCATATCAAACGAAGACATAGGCAATGGGGTCGTGGTGCCCCAGGATCCAATGCCAGGATTTATATAAGTGGGTTAGGGAGAGGATGAAAAATTTGAAGGCACATTCGGCATATCAATAGGAAAATGACTAGAGACCCAAGGCATGGACTGAGCATCATAGGTCTGCATACCAATAGAAAAAGTAGAAGGATTCGTCCCCATGTAATGAGTGAACATCATGGGGGGGATAGCAGTAAATGAGGGAGCCGAAGGAACTCCATTATCCATGATAATGAGAAATCAGTAAAACTCCTAAGGCCAACTAGTAATCAAAGATCACACCAAAAATCAAACTGGCAATATGCACACAAACGGGGTAAAGTGGCAGAAAGTGGCCTCCCTCCCTAAAGAAGGTATGTCTCGCCCAAGAAGGGCCTAAGACTCCCTGCTAAAGATTGGAGGTATCAAAATCAGTTATAAGGGCCCTCGCGAGCTTAACAACCAGTCGGTCAGATCCCCTCGGAGAGGTAATCCTCCATAAAGGTTGTGTGTTGTACGACCCTTATCTGACCTAGGGTACCTGCAAAATAACCCCTTGAAGTAACCTATGTGGCACCTAAGGCAAGAAACTAAGCAACCAATGTATAACCAACGCACAGGAGAGCATTCGTAAGTCAGGTCCACCGTATGGGTAGGGTAGCAAAGCCTTAAACCTTGAAAGTACTACCTCTCACAGAGGTAAAGGCACTAGCAAGATCCCCAGAAATATCTCTGATGCTATGAAGGTATCAGGGGGATATCCCTTCAACCAACCTCACGCGACCTTGTGATTAACTCCGGTGTGAGCGGAGCCTCCTGATATTACCGATTATATAATGGATTTCTCCACTCCCTTTGTCAGACACATATGTTGATTTAATTGCCTTAAAGAAGTTTACTCACAAAATCCTATTCCAAGGCACTAAATCCTAAGCTAGTTTGTGCACCCTAGAAAATAAAATCATCACTAATCAATTTTAAATTATAGCGTTAATTTTAGTGGTCATGATTACTCAAAAAGGTATGGTAGTGAAACTCGTGATGTTATGACTCAGCAAGAAAAGTAAATATGAATACAATGCAAAGTCCTAACTTCAATTTTCAATGAATGATATGCTTCTTAAAACAAATGCAATTTTCAATTTCAACACTACAATTCTAAAGTAAAAATGCAATCTTTCATTACATGCACTAAGCTAATGATAAGGACTCAAAAGACCAAAATTCCAAGCAATGCAAAATGCCTAATATTTTTGTATTTTCAATATAATAAAAATGAAAGTGCATGGACTTAATAGCAACTTGATATATAAATTATATTGTGTATAGAAAGAGATAACTCAAGTAGAATACCAAGGAGTGGAGAACCCAGCCCAATGTATAAGGACAATCAAAATAAAAAGGTGATGAGAAAGACTCCGCCCAAAAATTCAACCCCGAACAGGTTTCCTTTCATCCCACAAGCACTCAATAGGCACTACAGAGACCCAAGAAGACTCAGCAAACATCAAATCCCACCCAACAACCACCAGACGCAGAAAACAAGCAAGGAAGGTTGATGTATGTGAATTTTCAAGGAAACAGAGCATATGTATGCAGCTTGCAGAGGGACAGCCCGTGTATATACGCGATTGTCAAGACAAAAATCGCGTATATGTTTCAAAAAATAAGGATAGGCAAGGGATAAGGATGAAAAACTCAGACCCATAGTGAACAAAAGTTGTCAAGCAATGATACGACAAGAAACAAAAAAGGAATGAGAGAAATCTAAGGAGAAAGGTACTCCAAACCCTAGGAAAGAAGGTCAATCCTCAGTATGGTTGCCAATTCTATTACGAGGGAAAAACTCTCTATGGCTAGGGTAAACCACAACAGACAGGAATGACTGCAGAGATCAACTCTATCCAAAAAACATGCTATATAAACCAATATGCAAGTGAGATAAGAAATAGGCCTACCTCATCCAGATGTTTGATGAATTCCATCGTTTCCCACTTCGACCCTAAGCTATATACCTGCAACTAGTTCTCAATAACCAAGAAAAGCATGTGGTGATAATATAAAAGGTTAGTACATTAGATAGCATAATCCATTAATATACATGACAAATACGCCCATGGATAATAACTCAAATATTTGCAAGATATCAATTGGACGGGAAGAGAGTATTTATATTAATAAATGATCAACATAAGTGAAAATATTACAGACTTCCATGTCGGCACGGTTCGGAACCGAGAAACTAATTTCCTTCCAGCTGGGCCTCCACCAAAGGCAAGCTCATAGAAGGGAGAAAATGAGGTTCTCCATCAATAAGGGAAGAGCTTGGGGGTTGAACATTGTGTTCAGACTTAAAGGACAAAGGGATGCAGACTCAATATGAAGTAAATAATTTCTCCAGAGTAACTTTGCTCTCAAAGTTGAATTCTTTCTCCTCTTTTCCATAGCTCGGAATTGACCCATTTATAGCCTTCAAATGGAACTAAAGGGCTGAGTCATAACGTTTCCAGTATATGGAAGGCCAAGGATCACAGATCTCCTGTCGTGACATGGAAACCCGACTCCATTTTTCATTTTTTTTGGCACAAATCCCGATGTACGTGGGTTGTAGTGGTGGAACCTACGTATACACATGTTGTATAGTAGGCAAGGTGCGTACATGTGGAAAAATATGTATTTTTAGCTTTGGGATTTACAAGTAGGGATGATAAGTCTGCATAGGGAAATGGAAAAAGGCCTTATGTGCAAGATTGCATAGGGTGAGGCAAATCTTTCTATAACATTGGTCGAATGAAAATATATGAGTTTTTACATTCTAGATGGTTGAAGTCAAAAGGTAATTTGGATGAAGAAAGGCAGTTATGGTTCTAGAGCTTTATGCATTTTATTTCCTCATGTTATCTCTTTGTTTGGGATATGAGTACCTCGGCTTCTCTACTCTGTAGCTCATCGTTCAGTTTTTTTCAAACTTTAATGTTGTATCGTCGTCGTGGGTTTGTTTATTTGGGTTTTACACCTCACGACCTCGTGTGTAAAATCAATCAATAATGGGTTTTGATTTATTTTGAGTTGGGTTTTGTATTCCTTGCATGCATTGTGCAATCCGAAGGCAATAATGCTCCTGGTTAATGAAGACATGAATGAATTCAGGTTTTATTGATTTAATGATATAGGGGTTTCAACCATTGGTTGGCATATTCCGCACGATTTTGTTTTTCATCTGCAAGGTCTAGTACTACCAGTCCTGTGTTATATACATTGTTCTTCGCATGTTCAAACTTAGTCTTACAACCTACGATTCAAGTTTTGTGACTTTGGTTGTGTGCAAGGGTTTGCATACAAACTATGGGTTATTGACTCATAAAAAATCATAAGACCCACTAACATATGCACAACACTCAACGATGAAGTTGAGAAAACAAGTTTGATGACGAACTGGGTTTGTAATCCCAACATGCATTAATCGAACCCAGTCAAATTTAAAAGAAAGAATTTTGGGATTTAAGCCCTCGACCTGTTTATGGTTCATTTCTGTCATGAGGTTTCAATGCACACAATACATATTGGGATTAATGATTTGGAGGTTGTTGCAAACTTAATTTTCCTAGTTTTCGATTTGATTCTTTTTGGTGGATTGAGTTTGGGTTATGATGAAATGATATTTCGAAGCTTTTGGTTTTACAATGGAATTAGCATAAAGACTGGTCTTTGCTAGGATTGATGTTGATGGTTTATAGTGTGTTAAAAAAATCATGGAATATCAATTCACTTAAAAAATAATTTAAAAATGTGATTATTGGACATTAGAGTGATGAACAAAAGAAAATAAGCATTTATTTTAAACAACAGCAGGGTATCAATAGAAATTTAAATTGGGATATTGTGCAGGTCAAATGAAGAATTTGGTTATAACATGAGGAAGAGTTGCATATTGATATATGTTTAAAACCATGTGATTGCATGTGATTATAATTATGCTCGGAAAAAAAAAAAAAATACAAACCACCATAGACTCTATAATTAATGCATTTTCATTTCACATTCCCCTATCATAAGTAACACTTTTCGCCCATTACAATTCCAATTCACTTTCCCAAAATTCCCTTTTACTCACATGCTTAATTCAAGGGAAACTTTGTTTTTTGGTTGGAGTAATATGGTTGAGAGTTAATGAGTTTTTTTTTTTTTAAAGATGATCATGGAAGAGAACAGTCCATTTTACATGCCTGTCATACTTACCATTTTTCGCTCATTACAAATCCCATTATTTAATCCCAAAACCCTTTCAAAATCCATGTTCTAAGTGGTTGTTGACTTTAAGAACATGAATTGCATGATGATTTCTTTCATATGTATTACTATAAATAGAACCATGTTTAAATTATTTCTTTTGCAAAGTTTTGGATGAATGATTAGTTGAACTTTGGATTTGACTTGTGTAAATATATATCAGTATGAGCTTTTTCAGCAGGGGCATTCATGGAAGGAGAGGAAATAATAGAGGTAGAGGACTAGGTCCTTGGCAAAGGGGTAATAAGAGACTCTGATTTTCCATACATTTGGATGTAGATTCATAACAATTCAATCAGTTGTTACAAACAGGTTTCCTCAATTTGGCTAGCCAACAAGCCTATAGACCTCCACTTATGCTTGAGAACGCTCACCCAAGTACTGGAATTCCAATCCCAAACCATGTTTTTGTTCCTTAGTTAGACTAGAACACGATGGCTGGAAAAATGTTGTACATCCTCCTTCTCGACAGTCACATGGATGGCCAAATATTGATCACCCTCAACAGCCTCCTTTTCATTCCTGGCATATTGCTTCTCCCTTGCATCAACAACCTATATCCTAAGCCTCACATGCCCATCATTCCAAGGCCAAGATCATTGAACTTGAGGATAGTCTAGACAAGGAGAAAGTAGTAGCAACTGAGCTAAAGTCATCACACGATTCATCACATTCAGTCACTTTACATGTGCAGAGAAATGATCAGAAATCTACTAAGGCAGGTTCATCAATTGATAAAAATGAAAGGGTTGAAGGTATTCATGGAAAGAGAGGAGCAGCCTCTCACAACAAATATGGTTTTCATAAGTTTTTTGACATCTATGAACTTGTTTGCACTTCATTTTGGACAGCATGTTATTTTTTATAGCTTATGATTTGGACAAGATATATTTTTGACGATTTATATTTTGGACAACCCTATATTTTTATGTTATATATTTTGCGTAGATCCACGTAATGATTAAAATTGGATGAATTTAAATGATTGTTGCATGGAGCAACAAGGATATTCTTATGAACTTTCCATCTTATGCATTTTTTATGACATAGAGTGAATGATGTGAAAGGCTGATATGTCTTGCATATGAGGTGAAAGTTACAAGGAGGAAATGGTTCATTAATTGGTTTGAATGAAATAGGGGGTCCCCACTTATTAGCTTTATTTTAGTACCCTTATCATATTATTATTATTTATTATTAATTTACTTGACAAATCTCATATTAACTAATTGTTTGTTCGTTAATAAAATAACTAAAAGTGGTTGAATGATTCAACTACCTTGGAGATATTTAAAGGAGAAAGCTAGACAAAGTAAAGGGGGGAGAATACATTGTTTTGAGAAGGTCTGCTTGTATTCCCAAGTAAGATTTCATTACTACTTCATTCATTTCTGATTTTCAAGCTAAGACACTTCTTGTGATAGCAGGGTCTGTTGAAGGTGACAAAAAGTTAGGGCCGAGAGGCATTGAATTCTGATATGCTTCCAGGTTGATTTCTTGTTTGATAGTTTGCATACTTCTTTTGGTTTCTGGATTAGTTTCTCAGTACTAAATAGTATTCTTGTGTATATTCATAACGAATTGCAAGTTGTGGTTGTTGGATTATCATTCTTGCTCTGATTTGAAGGCACCAGTGGCCTATGTGTATGTTACCTTAGGTTGCTAAACTTTCATTTGGTTCATACTTTGAAAGTATGAGAATCGTATTGGTTGTTACAGAATGAATGACTAAATCATTGATGGTTTTGTGACTCTCCTTGTCTCTCTTTATTTCTATCAAATTATGTGATTTTGCTTCATGTTTATATATTTTTTATATAAAAAATCATAATTCTTTATTTCAGTTTGCATTTGATAAATAAATTTAAAACCACAATTGGTCTTTAAGTCAAATAACTTGAAGGTTAATTGAACTTGCAACAAGGTTATAAATTAGGGTGATAATCCTGCCTATCTTGTCTTAGCCAAACAAGATTCGAAAAAATGTTGTGAGAGAAGCGGTCATTTCTTTTACTCAACATTTTATTTGGTGACCATATTGGGGATGAAAGACTTAATTTTCATTTCCCTGGTTTGTATTTTTTGTACACTTGTAAATTTATTGTTTATATTTACTGCTTTACTTTATGATTGTTGTTTGTTTATAGCTTGTATACTTCTATTCATATTTTTCTCTTGACTCATGACTATACCTACTCAAATACAACCCAACCTAGGTCAAGGTCTAGAGGATAAAACCATCATTACCCTTACCTTGTACAATCTCATTCTTGATACTGCCAATAGTAAGGTTGATCTAAGTCATTCTTGGGAAGTTGTTTTTGAAGAAGCTCGAATTAGGGAACAGTGGGATTCCCATCATAGGATGATTAGAAACCATCCTAGTCAATAATTTATTACCATGACTATGCCTACCCTTGATCAACCCAACATTCTTGAAGGTCCCGTCAATCAAATTAACATCTCATTTACTTTATTTCCAGAAATCCTCATACATTCTCATACTAGTGTTGAGTTACACCGACACTAAGAAGTTATTCCTACTGAAATTCATCTCCAGCAAGATTTGAATGACCAAAGGAGACGAGCCTTCAACGAACCCCAACATTATCCCATCTTATGTCCTCTTCCTCACGTATATCTCGACGAATATGAGGTCAATCACTTGACTTTACTCTCATTCATGAAGTAGGAAGAAGAAAAGTTGTTCTCCAAGGACAACAACCTGAACTCCATCGGTCTTTGTCTGATTTGGCTAGTTCCTCATCCTCTCCACTTACCTACATATTCAAAATGTTGAGTACTAGTAGTGGAACAGGAAGTAGTGGTTCTCAAGGTGGCACCAGTAGTTCATCTTCATCACAACCTTATGCTTCAACTTTGATCGGGAGTATATATAGCCA
The DNA here is from genome assembly GCA_009831015.1 of Picea engelmannii. NCBI lineage: Eukaryota > Viridiplantae > Streptophyta > Pinopsida > Pinales > Pinaceae > Picea > Picea engelmannii. The sequence goes on along the minus strand of ML856184.1, from coordinate 6,401 downwards.
TGATATCCCTGTTCAATCCACCACTAACCCAACCAAGTCATTAAGAAATATGGATTGTTTCAATTCGAGGAAGACGTGAACACTACTCTTTGGATTTTTTCTTCTCCCCTAAATCTCACACCTGCAGCCAATCCTTTTCCTAAGTTCAAAGATCATTTTCCCAAGTTCTCAGGAAATGGTACCATTTCTACAAATGAACATTTGATTGCTTTCTTAAATGCTTGTCATAACATTGGTGCAAATGATAGTGATACATGTATGCGCTTATTTGTCCACTCTTTAGAAGGAAAAGTTGTCGCTGATTTCTTTGATTTGCCTCCAAATATTTTGTCTACTTGGGATGAATTAGTCTATTGGTTCAAGTCCACTTTTGGACAACCCAAAATCCCAACTTATCGGTTAAAGGAGTACAATAATATTACATATAACAAAGGTAAAACCATTAAAGCTTTCAATCTTCGCTTCACCAAGTTTTATAATCAAGCTATGTTCATGCATTACTACAATGATTTACCCTTTTCCTATCGTCACAGATTGGAAGAGAAAGCCATAGATAATATCATATCTGCCCTTCAGACGTTTTTGGATTACAAAGAGAAGCTAGACATAACTGGTCTTCCTAAAGAAGACTATTCCAAACAAACTGATATGTCTACTGTTTTGCAGCTTATGCAAGACATTAATAATCGAATGATTTATTTTGAGAGAAAAGGAATTACTCATGCTGCCACCATTGAAGCTTCCACACAGGCTGCCACTAGGAATTTTGCATACACTAAATTTCATCCAAAATCCATATTACCTAGAGCATGGTGTTATTTTTGTGAAGAACATCACGAGGAAAGCACTTGTGAAATCAAACAAAATGTGAGGAATTGAATATTTGGAAAGAAACTAGACACTACCACTGTTGTCTTAGATTGGGCCCTGCAGGATGATGTTATAGTAGCTAATACCAGAAACAATTCATATGCCAATAAGGGCAAAGTTGATTCTTCCAAGACTATTTTTTCCCTTAGCAAATCCACTCAAAATACCGGCTCAGAAGCTTCTCACCCTTCTACCAATCATCAAGTCACCACTCCTTCCTCAAAGTATAATATTTTAAATCAGTTGGCAAACATAAATTTTGATGCTAGTCTTTTGGATATGGTGATTGTACTAGAACAACAACATCTTACAAATTTCATGGAAGGTAAAACTTCTAACATATCCAACCTGACGGAAGATTACGATGAAGAAGAGTCTCGTGTAAATAAGATAGGTGTAAATAACTTTAGGAGATCTGTAAATTACCCTAATTTATATATTTCTATAAAGATTTTAGACAAAATATCCCATTGTTGCCTCATCGATGGTGGCTCAGGCCCAAGTGTCATGTCAAAGATCACTATGGAAGAGTTAGGCCTCTCATGTACAAACAAAAATGTGAGAAGCATGTTCTCCTATAATAATAAATAAAAATCCATGATTGATGAGATCAAATATGTAACCTTAGTAATTTGTGCACATCGTGAAATACGCACCACCCTAAACATTCAAGTCATTGATATGTTGATCAACAATTACTGAATTATTTTTGGAAGAGACTGGCTAGCCTTAACAGGTGCTTACTTGTATTTAGATGGGTCGCATTTGTCTATCTCTAAGTGGGAAGAACGTTATTGTTCTCTAAGAAGATCGTATCTCACCTTACATTGAGAAAGTTCCTCGGCTAAATGTCAATTATGTTGAGGAAAGCCTAGGTATCTATTCTATTTTCACAAAGGTAAATGGCATGCCACGCGAACAGTTTTACTATGATGACGGATTGTAGCATATGCACTTTGATGGTGCATGCTCCAGTGAAGGAAATGGAGCTAGGACTATTCTTTACTCACCCATAGGAAAAATCTACAATTTCTCCTTCGGGTTAGAATTTGCATGCACTAACAATGTTTACGAGTTTGAAGCCCTATTGTTAGGTATCGGAAATGATTATAATCTGGGTTACGTTCATCTTACTATTTTTGGAGATTTCGAGCTTATAGTTAATATTGTTAGAAAATTATATAATCCCAATAACAAGCTCATGAAAAGTTACACTCGGGTCATTTGGGCCTTAATTTCAAATATGTTGTCTTTCAAAATCACTCACATAAAAAGGGAGCTTAATACCATAGCTGACAGGTTGGAAGTTTTTTTTGCCTCTCTTACTCGACAACTTTTACCGTAGTGACCTGATTGCACTTTTATGTCTCTTTATCGCCCACATATACATGACAATGTTGAATCATGGCAGGTTTTCAAAAATGATGAGGACATTTGTGCTTTCTTAGAAATTGAACTTCTTAAGACTAAGGAAGTAATTTCTATGGAAGACGATAAGTTTCCAAAAGGCTTGACTCCTCTTGAGAGTTCATTTTCAACGAGTGATGTTGGTAAAAAGGAAAATACTATAGAAGAGGAGTCAAAGAGGAAAGTTGGAGACATTGTCTCCGTGAACATTGGAAACTCAGATGATCCCAAGATTCTTAAAATAGGAGCCCAATGTTCACAAGAAGAAAAAGAAAGATTCATGGATTTATTCTGTGATTTTAAGGAAGTCTTTGCTTGGTCGTATGAGGATCTTCGTGGTTTTGATCCAAACATCATCCAACACACCATTCATGTTAAGAAAGGGACGAAACCAGTAAGGCAGAGACAAAGGCCTATAAACCCTACCCTCGAAGGTATTATTAGAAAGGAAGTCGAAAAGTTACTAAAATCTAAAATCATCTTTCTGGTAAAGTGTTCCAAATGGGTCTAGAATCTTCCTTCGAAGCTACTATCAGAAATGAAGTCGAAAAGTTACTAAAAGCTAAAATCATATTTCCGGTAAAGTATTCCAAATGGGTCTCGAATATGGTCCCTGTATGAAAGAAAACTGGTCAGATCAAGCTATGTGTTGAATTTCATGCTTTGAATGGAGCTAGCATTAAGGATAATTTTCCACTTCCTAATATGGAAATGATCCTACAACAAGTGTTTGGGTCTCAAATAATGTCCCTACTTGACGTTTTTCTAGATACAACCAAATTAGAGTCAAGAGGGTTGACAAATACAAAACCACATTCACTACCAGATGGGGCACCTTTTCCTATGAATGCATGCCTTTTGGCCTATCTAACACAGGTGCCACATTATAAAGAGCTATGCAAATAGCTTTTGACGATTTGATCAATGAGATAATTCAAGTTTATGTTGATGACTGAATTGTTTATTCTAAGAAACAATTAGATCATTTTGGTCATCTTAGGAAAGTCTTTCTGCGATGCAGAAAATTTGGTATGTCATTGAATCCTTCTAAGCCTATTTTTGGAGTCACTCAAGGCAAACTCCTTGGTCATATAGTTTCTGATGGAAGTATTAGTATTGACCCTGAGAGAGTTATTGTGATTATCAATCTCCCTACCCCTACCTCCAAACAAATATTTCAAGCTTTCATGGGTACTATTAACTTTGTTATGAGGTTTGTTCCCGACTTCATCATGATGGTTAAACCTATTCATAATTTGTTGAAACATGATAGAACCTTCTCTTGGACTGATGAGGTAGAAAATGATTTTATAGGAATCAAGAAGGAAATTATCTCTACACCAGTCTTAACCAAGCATGATTTTACTAAAGACATCATCATCTATACCAATGCCATGGAAGAGGCAATCTTTTCCATCCTTCTACAAGTTGATGACCAAAATCAAGAAAATCCTATAGCCTATATGGGTCAAAGTTTATCAAATGATGAGATGAAATATACCTTGATTGAAAAACACACTTTTGCCTTGGTAAAAGCTATAGGAAAATTCAGGCATTTTATTTTAGGCAAGCAAACACGGGTAAGAGTCCCTTTGTCTGCATTCAAGTTTCTTCTTACACAGACTCATCTATCAAGAAAAATTGCACATTGGATTGCCAAAATTCAAGAGCAAGATTTAATTATTACTACAACCAAGACAATTAAGGGACGTGACCTAGCTCTTCACTTGGCTCAACATCCTGAACCAAGTGATTCTTTTGAGGAAGATGAGAACGCTTTTTCAGCATTGTTTTACTTGGAAACTCTTGATATAGATATTGTTGACCATCCTTGGTACAAGGATATCATTTATTATCTCTTACATCAAAATTTCCTAGATCATTTAGATTCACATCAGCGTAGAAGACTGCGCTCAATATCCCCAAAGTTCCTCATCGTGGGAAACATTTTTTTTTGCAAATCTAATGATGGGTTGTTGTTAAGATGTATTGATGATAAAGTAGCCCAAAAAGTTTTGAATGAATTTCATGGATCAACAAATTCTAACCTCCATATTGGTGGCCATTTAGCAACGAAATCTATAGCTTTCAAGGTTATTAGAGCTAGTTATTTTTGGCCCTTGATGTTTCAATATTCTTTCAAGTTTGTTCAGGCTTGTTATAAATGTCAAAAAATTTCTGGCAGGGAACAATTTTTCGCTATGCCTTTATGGTCATTTTTACCTGATTTCCTATTTTCTAAATGGGGATTAGACTTTATCAACCCTATTAACCCCCCATATTCTACAGGGCATGTATTTATCCTAACTTTTATCGGACAAATCGGTAAGTGCGGACACAAACAAATCCCCTTAGTTTCACCCCGAAACTAGAACAAAACAAGACAGAATATAAAACTTCCCCTAAGTTCTAATCATCAAGCATATAACTAACTAACAAGATATAAATGAAATACCTTTTAAATGTTGTTTGTCCACGCTAGTGTCATCCTCGCTCCATTTCAAAGCTTATGTGATGTTAAACCTATAAAAATACATAATCCAACGAAGTGAAAGAAACAATGTATGCTTAACAAAACCTATGTATGTGATCAAGGAGTCATACAATAAAATAAGAACAATTTTATGGGAAAGAAATATATTACTGTGTTAGAAATATGAAAAAGAGAATACAACCATATGCCTTGATTTTGTAAGGTCCCTTCTAACAGTTCCTTTCTTCCCACACACTTCTTGCTCCACGGATTCTGAGACCAACAATCTATCTTGACAAAGCAAAGCCCAAAGCTACAAAAATTACTCAAGCTCACACCAAACGCTAGCCAACTAATTTTCCCCATGAGAACTCCTCTCCTTTTATAGGATGAAAAGGATAGGGTGAGGAAGTTAGGATGATCCCAAGATATCAGGGATGTGACTTAGATCCAAACCGATCAGAGAACAACTCACCATCGAATCTTCTCTTCTAGAAGCATCGAGAAGCTTCTCTTTTTCCCTCATACGAAAAATCGTCACACCCTTAATATTGGGCAGAGTGCGACGACGTCGCAGGCCAGTTTGGTGGAGCCTGCAACGATCCTAGATCATCGCTCCCTTAACAATGGACAGGGTGTGATGATCTCTCTTCATAAGGTTTTTACAAGAACAACTCATTTCATCTTTTTGGGAAAAATTGTCTTCATTCTCTTCAAGGATTCAGGCCATTGATCCTTCTATAGAACAAGGATAGGTTTACAGCATTAACAGTCATAGGGGTGACGAAAAAAATGTGTAACACTAACAACAATAGACTATTTTACCAAGTGGACCGAAGTTGTCCCTCTTAAGAATGCACAAGATGAGTGGGTTATTAACTTCTTAGAATCTCTTCTCGCTTTGGTATCCCGCTTGAAATAATCTTGGACAATGGATAAACATTCATTTCGGAAAAGTTTACCTGGTTTCTGAACAAATTCAAGGTCAAGAAATTTGCCTCATCCACCTCCTCGGGTAAATGGACAAGCCAAGTCTACTAACAAAAACCTTATCAGGATTCTGAAAAAGGATTATTGATGATAAGCCCTGCCAATGGCATACTCTCCTCACATATGCATTATGGGTTGATTATAAAACCACCAAGAATAGCACTAGTCATACTCCTTTTCAACTTTTATATGACCAAGAAGTTGTTATTCCTGTTGAAATTGAACTCAAATCTCTTCGTTTAGCTATGCAAGCTGAAGAATTGAATTCTAATGATATTTCCCAGAGGATGAATGCTCTGTTATCCTTAGAAGAACAAAGGAATCATGAATTGGAAAATATTTAAAAAAGGCAGTAGACAATCAAGAAATACTTTGATAAGCACGATAAATATTTCAAGTTTAAAGTAAATGACAAAGTCTTGCTTTGGGACTCCACACATACTGATAAATGAAAGCACTCCAAATTCCAGAAACTATGGCTAGGTCCTTACAAAATCACTCTAATAGTTGGAAATAATACTTACATGTTAAAATATTTTGAAGAGTGGTTATTCTCTTTTACGACTAATGACTCGCATTTGAAACATTATGTTGAGCCTAGCTAACTATTTCATTTTCTGAATCAATGTTTCATGTATATATCAGTTTAGGTTGTACAGTT
>WSFP011392657.1:0-27822 GCA_009831015.1 Picea engelmannii | reverse complement strand
ACATTGATACACTAAAGATGTAAAAACCAAGGATGAAGACAACACTTAGGGTTAGTAAGTTAGTTAAGGTTAGGGTTAGTGTAGTTAGGGTTTGAAATTCAAAGGGTTTTGAGAGTGTTGTAATCAAGTTTCACTTCAACGCTGGAGGACCTTAGATCAGTGCCTTTAGGGTAAAATGGAGTCAATTCAGTGGAGGACGCAAGGGTTGAAGGAGGATGGCTAAGGACTAGAGGGAAGAGTTCTGAAGTGCTACTATGGCAGGGCCTCGGAAACAAAACCCTAGGGAAGAGAGGCTCACTCTGGTGTTTCTATAGCAAGGCCTTGTTCTCTCTTCTCCTTCCTTAGATGGCAAATGGCTAGCTCAATGAAGCACAAAATCAAGACAAGAAAGTCTAATGAGGGAGAGTGTTGCTACAAAAGGGCTCTTTCATCAAACCCTAAAAGGAAAATGGCCCTAAGTGTATATAACCAAGGCCTGGGATGTCTTCTTCCTATTGAGTTCTAGATGGTACAACTATCATAAATGATGAGACAAAGAGGGTGTAGCTATGGCTAGGCTCTCTCTTCTCTATCAATGGCTGAAAATTTCTCTATCAGGGGACATGAGACAAGGACCTACTTGTGTGCTTGTCACCTAGGGTTTTGATTCAGAAAATTATAAATATATGCAAGAAAATAAGACTACAACCATTCATTTAAGAAGTTTTGCAGAAAAATACTTACAACTCATCAAGAAATAACCATGCAGACCCTAGTTGTAACACCTTCCTTCAAGAGAAAAACCATAGAATGACAAAAATTCTTCATTAAACAAGTGCACCTCACTAAATCATCCAAAATACCCAAGATAGTGTGCACATTTCTGACCTCCTTATGGAGTGAATGAGTATTCCATGAAAAAATGAGAGTGAAAATCTCTCATTTATACAAAACCATGACCTAATTTTACATTTTAGGTCAGGTAAAAGGTCGACAAGGCCAAAATATCAAATCATATTGTTTTTACATTAAATTTTCAACCTAAAATCCTAATCAAGAAAAAGGTAAGATGTCACCCCTTTCTAGGGTTACGTTAGCCCCTATTAGGGAAAATGCAACCTCATGAAGCAAGATGTTAGCCCCTTTTGGGCTTCTCCAAGCTGCCACATGTGCCAATTGTCTTGTCCATCTGCCAACGTGCTCATGATGACATCATAAGCCCCCTGGTGAAATCGTAGGCCATCTAGAGCCAATGTCTCACTGAAAAGGGGTCAATCCCCCTAGGTCCATCTTTGTCAGGGTGCCTCTGGTGGAACATTCTCTTCTTCTCCAGTGCAAAGTATCTGATCAACCTTTGCCCTATCTCTACCCCCTGATCGGGTCTCAACATCCATCTGGTGGGATATTCATCCCCATGGAGGTCCGAACTGATCATCTCCTGATGTGTACCATTCCAAATGGTACTTGTCCGTCAAGCATGGTCCTGTACATCAAAGGCTACACCCTCCATGGGCTTATTAGTCACAGGGATCATAGCAATGTCAATCACATATCATCATTAATATTATTAAGCATATGCATAAAATCCCTAATACATCAGTTAACAGCTCAAAGACGTTAGACAAGCATGCAATACAAGTATGGAGAAAAGGACAAGGCGTCCTATTGTGCTAGTGTCCATAGGAAAAGGAAAGTTCCTGGAAAGACCTCATCCAAAACATGTAAATGGGTGATATGGTGATCCAGGTGGATATCGGTGGCCACCCACCTTTTCCAGTGGCTCAAAACATCTTTCTTGCAATTTTGATAATTTACTATTTTGACGACTTGTATACCATATGGACCACACTGCGGTAGGAAAGAGACCAAGCAGTGCCATATTTCATAAATATCTTCCATACCTTACGCACCAAGATGGGTATCAAAGATTTGGAGTGACATCTAGTGCTCAAGTATCGCGGTTCTCTGCATATATACATCTAGACTGAAATGGAATTTTTGGACATCTCATCCTTGGGAGCGGCCTACCGATATGTTGTCAAAATTGAGCAGAAGCTCAAACAAAAGATGCGACAATTTGGGTCAGGGAACCCCTCACAACAAAATCTAGGAAAGGGCAGCCCCAACCCATAGAACAAAGGACAGAGAAAAGATGCATAGTATCAGGACAACCAGTCCAAGCTACAAGCAAAGAAGGACACCAGAAAGACAAAGAAAGATACCGGGAAGTGGTGTGACTTCCATAAGATCCCTTGGCATAACTCTGTTGAGTGTTGCTCAAAGCATATGCTGGTGGCTGAAGTGAAAGCCTCTGAATCAGATGTGGGTTTTGACTCTGAGTCAGAACTAGAAAGGGGAAGATGGATCATTGACGTGGAACCCAAAGCCAACTTTTCTACCACCAAGCTCCAGCATGATGAACTAGACAAGCCAGAAGAAGGAGAGTGCCTCTTACATTCATAGATGTGGGTAAAAGGCACCCCACTGCACTTCATCATTGATAGTGGTATCCAGAAGAACCTCATCTCAGCAGAGGTCATCAAGCGGTTGGCCCTGTCGACAACACCGCACCCACAATCCTACACCATATTGGATGGCTCCGCCAAGGCAGTGATCTCTGCGTCAGCCAATAGTGTCGACTGTCATACGAAATCAAGCCCCTCAAAGATGAGGTGTTGTGTGATGTTTCTCCTCTCGAATTTTGTGATGTTCTTTTGGGCCAACCTTATTTATGGAAACATCATGTTGTATACGAGTCTAGGCCTCGTAGTGTTATTATTACTTTGAATAGGAAATTTTACAGGATACTGGAGGCTATACCACCTAGTGTTATTTCCTTGATCTCTGCTAAGCAATGCAGGAAGGTCATCTCTCAGATGGGGAAGTTTTCTTCTTCATCATTCGCTATCAGAATGATAGAAAAATCACAGCCACATCCATGGTTTCTGTGGCCGACCTCTACACATAGCATAAGCAAGTAGATAAGGTCATGGAAGAATACTCAGATATCTTCTCCTCACCTACTGGGGTACCTCTGCACTGTCAGGTCAAGCACCCCATCGATCTGACCCTCGGTGCATCGCTTCCCAATGGGCCAGTCTATCATCACTCTCTGTTAGAGAATGAGGAGATCAAGTGACAAATCCCAAAATTTATCCACAAGGGGCACATCCATCCCAGCTCATCACCTTGCAGGAGCCCAATCATGCTGGTACAGAAGAAATATGGAACCTAGTGACTTTGCATTGATTATCAGGCTCTGAAGAAAATCACAGTCAGAAAATGGTACTTGATTCCTTGAATCAACAACCTCCTTGATAAACTCATGGGGGCCAAATACTTCGGTAAGATTGATCTAAAGTCTAGCTACCACTAGGTCCCGATAGAACAAACAAATGTGTGGAAGACCTCCTTCAAGTCAAAGGAAGGCCTTTTTGAATGGTTGGTCATGCGCTTTGGTCTGACAAAGGCTCCAACCACTTTCACGAGGATGATGGATGATATCCTGTGACCATTCACCAATACTTTTGTAGTGGTGTATCTAGATGACATTCTCATTTACAGCAAGACTTGGGTCGAACACTTGCAGCATATTCAATGGGTTCTACACACCCTGTGACAACACAAGTTATACGCCAACTTGGAAAAATGTTCCTTCGGCATGGACAGGATCCATTACCTAGGCTAAATCATTGATCAACATGGTGTACATGTGGATCCAAACAAGATCCAAGTCATCCATGACTGGCCATCCCCAACCACACTCACTGAGCTTCAAAGCTTCTTGGGCCTTGCCAATTTCTACCATAGGTTTGTGTTTGGATTCTCCCATATTGCATGGGCCCTTAGCCAAATAACCAGGGGTGGTGGTAAGGAAAAATTTGTGTGGGAATGGCACCAAAAACAAGTGTTCGACAATTTGAAGAAGCGCTTGTGCTCAGCCCTAGTACTTTCACTACTAGACCTACAACAACCCTTTGAGATTGAGACTGATGCTTCAGACTATGTTGTGGGTGTCATTCTCACGCAACACGGCCACCTTGTGGCCTATCATAGTGAGACACTATCATATGTTGTTCATAAGTACCTTACTTACAACAAAGAAATGTACTCCATTGTGCAAGCCTGCCGCTAGTGGAAATATTACATTCTTGGGTGGGAGACAGTCATCCACACTAATCATAAGCCACTACAGTTCATGAAGACATAAGGAAAATTGAAGAATGACCGCCATCAAAAGTGGTCCACATACTTGCAGCAATTCCACCTCAACATCAAGTATAAAACAGGAAGCACCAACCACGTCATTGATTGCCTCAGCAGACCACCAGTCATGACACTCACCACAGTGCTATACTCTTGTGACCATGAGACCTTTGGATGGACCCAACTCTATGAGACAGACCTGGACTTCTCCACCACCTACCAAATGTTGGGTGCAAAGGCAGTTGTTGATAATTTCCATCTTCAAGATGGGTTGTTGTGTCATCTGGGCCATACATGTGTTCCATCAAGTGAGCGAGTGAAGCTGATCTGGGAAGCCCACTACAAGCAGGTGGCAGGACACTTCGGCATAAAAAAGGCAGTGGTGATGCTACAAAAACATTTCTACTAGCTGAAACTTCGACAAGAAGTCAGCAAGTATATCAAGTCTTGCACTGCCTATGCTATTTCCAAACCAACCACTAAGAAATAGGGTTTGTACACCCATATTCCTACTCTTGATAGGCCATAGGAATCCATCTCAATGGACTACATGTCAGGCCTCCTATCCACCAAGCAGGGAAATGGTTGTGTTTTTGTGGTTGTTGATCACTTTTCTAAGATGGCGATTATCATTGCTTGCAAGAAGAGCATCACAGCAGAATCCACTGCCAAGCTCTTCTTCAAACGAGTCTGGGTACATTTTGGAATCCCACAAACCATTGTCTCATATCGGGAAAGTCGTTTTCTCACGACATTCTGGTCCAGCCTCAGGTCACTATTGGACACCAAGCTCACCAAATCCATGACCTTCCACCCCTAGACAGATGGCCAAACCAAGGTCATAAATCGAATGATTGTGCATATCCTGCACATGTATAATTCCAAGCACCCTCACACATGGGATGAGATTCTTCCCTATGTCCAACATAGCTACAACCAAGCCCTGCATAGCTCAACTAGCCACAACCCCTTTCAGGTGGGGTTGGCATTCCAACCATTGGGTCCCATAGATGTTGCACTTCCCCTTGCAGTCACCTCAACCGACTCCTCTCCTACTCCAACTGAGGCTAAAAAAGCCACCTAGTTCATTGCGAGTATCCTATGCATCCACCAACAGGTTCAGGATATCCTACAAAAGTCCAATGACATGTACAAGTAGCTCCATGATCAACATCGGGTTCCACATAAGTTTCAAGTGGACGACAAAGTTTGGTTGCACTGGCAAAAAGAATGTCTTACAGGACCCCATCAAAAGCTTCACCCACTCTGTTATGGGTTGTACACCATCACCAAGTCTATGGGGGATAATTCTTTTGTGCTCAACATTCCTCCTTTCCTTGGCCTACACCCAGTGATCAATGTGGACCTCCTTCGGCCTTATTTCCCACCATTATTGAACACCTCAGACGTAGTAGAACAACTGACACCAAAAAATCTCAACCCCGAATGCATACAACAGGAATCCAGTGATCATATTGTGGACACATAGATCAAGGCACTCAACAACAAAGGCTCTAGCTTTATCGAGTCATCAAAGCAGGGCAACTCCTGCACCAAGGCAAGTGGCTCACTTGGGGCCAAATTTAGCAGAAATTACCTCATCTGATGGGGGAACTCAATGCAATGGAGACCATTGCTTCTTAAGGATGGAGGATTGATATAGGTGGATATCGATGGCCACCCAACTTTTCCAGTGGCTCAAAACATCTTTCTAGCAATTTTGATCATTTACTATCTTTTGCAGTTTTTCGGGTCCTGAACTTCCGGAGCCATTTTGAGGCCCTAAACGACATTTTTTGGGATATGTTGTGCTCACAAAAGTTCATCATTAAATTTTGTGCAAATTTTTTATTCCTCAGAGATATCTTTCCAATGGGCTATCATACACCTAAAATGGAGATCGTATGCAAAAGTTACAACCCTGGGAATTTGATGTACTAACTTACCCAAACGGGGCCCACATGACTTTTGGCGCTTCATCAACTAGGGTTTGGTTTTTGGATGTTTAGGGTTTTTGAAACTCTTGTTTATTGTAAAAATGCCTTGAGAGCCTCATTGTAATCATCTTCTTGCGAATGAGCACAACCATCACATCTCTTCTAAAGATAAGTTGCCACCATTCCAACAAGCTTGTCTTCCACTGCATTTTATAGTTTCATCTTATTTCCTCATTGAATAGAAAACCAGTTTTACTGTATCTCTGTTATTCTATGTTAACCATATAGTAATAATATGTATTCATTTCATTCTGCTCATAAAATCCTTATTAGTGGTATCAAAGCGGTCTGCTCCTTGTCATCTTAATGCATGTCCCCAACGAGGTCGAAGTACAAAGAGTTGGGTCTCGAGCTTGTTTCTCTTGAGGACAAAATATCTCACACAACCAAGTGACCTCTCATGGAAGGAGAAAATAAATATGATAGGACATGAGATCCTTTCAAATTGTTGATTGAGGAATCCCTCATGCAACAGAGGAACGAGATGATAGATAATTTCGCACAAATCCTTTGGCGACTACCAATAGGTGATGCATCTTCTTCGAGCTGAGGCACCACCCCCTTGAAGGTACAAATAAACTTTGATATTCCTATATTTGAAGGTTATATAGACATAGATGTTGTATACAAGTGTCTGAATCTACTAGAAGGGTATTTTTTTGTCCAAAACTTTTCGAATAGAGAAAATATTACTTTTGTGCTCCTCAAAGCCATTTCCCATGCTAAAGATTGGTGGGAAACTTTCTGTGAGCAAAAGAAAATAGAGGAACCCTCATTATTTATAGTCATGGCCAGCTGGGAATCCTTCAGGGATGTTATTAAGGAACAATACTACCCTGTCGTAAGTTATGACGACTTGTATACCAAATGGACCACACTGCAACAGGAAAGTGACCAAGCAGTGCAAGATTTCAGAAATATATTCCATACCTTGCACACCAAGTTGGGTATCAAAGATTCAAAGCGACATTTGGTGCTCAAGTATCGCGGTGCTTTGCATAGATACATCCAGACCGAAATGAAATTTTTGGACACCTCATCCTTGGGCGTGGCCCACCGATATGTCGTCAAAATTGAGCAGAAGCTCAAAAAAAAGACTTGACAATTTGGGTCGGGGAACCCCTCACAACAAAAGCCAAGAAAGGGCAACCCCAATCCATAAAAAAAAGGACAGAGAAAAGATGGACAGTGTCAGGACAACCAGTCCAAGACAAAGGAAAAGAAGGACACCAGAAAAGACAAAGAAAGATATCGGGAAGTGGTGCGACTTCCATAAGAGCCCTTGGCATAACACTGTTGACTGTTGCTCAAAGTAGACATTGGTGGCCAAAGTGAAATCCTATGAATCAGATGCAGGTTATGACTCTGAGTCAGAACTAGAAAGGGGAAGATGAATCATTGACATAGAACCCAGTGCCACTATTGCTACCATCAAGATCCATCATGGTGAACCAGATGAGCTAGAATAAGGAGAGCACCTCTTCCATTGAGAGATGTGGGTAAAAGGAACCCCATTGCACTTCATCATTGATAGTGGTAGCCAGAAGAACCTCATCTCAGTAGAGGTCATCAAGTAGTTGGCCCTGCCGACAATGTCGCACCCACAACCCTACACCATTGGATGGCTCCGCCAAGGAAGCGATATTCATGTCATCCAATAGTATCAATTGTCGTATCGCCAAGGAAGATGAGGTATTGTGTGATTTTTCTCCTCTTGAATTTTTTGATGTTCTTTTGGGCCAACATTATTTATGGAAACATCATGTTGTATATGAGTCTAGGCCTCGTAGTGTTATTATTACTTTGAACAGGAAATTGTACAGGATACCCGAGGTTGTCCCACCTAGTGATATTTCCTTGATCTCTTCTAAGAAATGCAGGAAGGTCATATCTCAAACGGGGAAGTTTTCTTCTTCGTGATTCTCTCTCAGAATGAGAGAAAAATCACGGCCACATTCAGGGTCTCTGCGGCCGACCTCTACACACAACATAAGCAAGTAGATAAGGTCATGGAAGAATACTTAGATATCTTCTCCTCACCTACCGGGGTACCTCTGCACTATCAGGTCAAGCATCCCATCAATCTGACCCCCGACGCACCGCTACCCAATGGGTCATTCTATCACCACTCTCTATTAGAGAATGAGGAGATCAAGCGATAGATCCAAGAATTGATCCACAAGGGGCACATCCATCCCATATCATCACCTTGTGGGAGACCAATCGTGTTGGTACAGAAGAAAGATGGAACTTGGTGACTTTGCATTGATTATCGAGCTCTGTTGGCACAGGGGAAAACCCAGGGTTCAACACTTAGAAGCACACCAATAAAGCCCTAAATACCGTCCCTTTCAGCAACACCTACAAAGCAGATGAAGTCTCACCCGAGGTAGAGGAATGGGTGGTTGCAGGACTCAGGTATCTGCAACCTTAGATGGGACACAGATCTATGATTATCTTTCTTAAAACACACTTAGCATCAGTTATTTCCTAACATACATTCATTAATACACTGCACAAAAAGCACAGAGCACTACAGTAATTACTCGGATCTAACACTTAGCAATGATAAATAGGTTATACTCAATAGATTAAGCACTTAGCATCTTATGTATCATATCTAGCATGCATTCATATCTCATAAGAACAAAGCATCAATAGATCTATCTAAACATATTAGAGGACTTAGCAAGAGAGAGACAAACACATCAGCACAGTACACAATGTTACCTTGGTTCACCCCCACCCTGGGGCTATGTCCACAAAGTCTTCTTTATATTATCTTGGTCAAGTAGTTATAGCATGGAGCTTCAATGACCCTTACCCCTCATAGGACAAGATATCTGCACAGATCGCTAGATCCCCTTTCCCCGGGTAGATCCAAGCACTAAGCCTTCTCACACTCTATGCACTCAGCACTATTACAGCATGCACAGAGCTCATACAGTCACACAGACTTTTGATCACATAGATCCAACTTATGCACTAAGCCATCGACTAGATAGGGCCTCCTTTCTTACATGGCCTAGACCTCTATTTATACATAGAAAAAGGCCTAAACAAGGGTCGACATCCCTTTCCCATTACAATATTTCAAAAAAACCCAAAAAGGTTCCGCAAAAGGTGGCAAGATCCCATGATCTTCGCTTCGCCATGTGCTCCGTCTTTGACAGGCAATCAAAGTACCAAATTGTCAACAATGACCAAGTATTCCTTAAAACTTGGTCAAGGGCCAATAAGCCCCCAATACTAACCTGTGACTCGTCCCGAGTTACTCTTCTCTGGGTAACTCTGCCTCGAAGGCCTCGAGCTTCGCTCGAGTGGCTTCGACCTATTTCTTTGCTACTGCTTCTTGCTCGACAAACTTCTGAATGAGTGCATTACCAACTGGTCCTTCTAAGCATTTCTCTATTGTGTTCACAACCTGTTCCAGGTCTGTCCATTGGCTCTCAATCTCTAAGAATAGTTGGCATGCCCTATCCTGCAAAGGTTGAAGTTGCTACGTCACTTCCATGACCTTGCTTTGGATCATATGAGTCTACTCCTACACCATGCGTTATTTGTGGGACCTCTTCATTTTCACTATGGTTGGTAGGGCCTTTAGCTGTACCTGTAACTTCTCGGCTTGGGACCTCACCTCTTGGAGTTGTGACTCCAATTTATGCAATTCAGGGTTCTCTGATAGGTTCTCATGTATCTGCGCATTTCTACTACTTAATTTCTTACATTCTTTAGTGAGTGCCTTAATCTTTTCTACTGTACTTCGGGCATCCACTTCTCGTTGGTCACGTTCTTCTTGTGGAGTACTCGGTATAGCCTTGAGCTCTAGTTCTACTACTCTTTGTTGCAGTTGTTGAATGACTTCATCAAACTTCATTACTTGGTGTTCTATGGGTTCTTCTTCCTTCTGTTCTAAGCCAGTCACAGAGAAAAATGCTCTGTTGACAACTTCTTCGATCCCAATCTTCTTCGCGAGAAGTTTCTCCTTCTCCTTTTTGATCTTTGTGCATTCTTTATCAAACTTATCTTGGATGGCCTCCTTCTCTTGCTGTGCATCTTGGCGCTACTCTATGCTTTCTTCGTGTGTGTTCTTTAGGGCCTGGGTGGCCTGCGTTGTTACTTCTTCTGCTTTCCGAAGGCATACTTTGACTAGGTCGACAATCCTGCAAAGTTGAACTAACTCGTCTCCTACTTCGAGTGTTCCTTCTGGCATAGGTGCAGTGGACACTGCGTAGTTAGACTGGAGGGCTCACATTACTCCTTGGAGCTGGGCTTCAATTCTATCGCACATCGTCTATTTCTTGGCCTCCTGGTTTTGTGTAATTTCTTCTATGGCTTCATTCAAAGTCATGAGGAGAAAGCTGAAGTCATCTAGATTGAGTGTGGTATTCATCTTGGTCACGGTCACTTTGGATTTCTTCTTAACGGAAGACTTTGAAGGTGACCCTTTACTGTTCTTTAGAACTTCAACTTCGTCTTCTGGTTGTTTTTCAACTTTTTCTAGGTCTTCATCGTTACCTTCTTCATCTAGTGTGACGGAAGTTGTCCTTACAGAGTGGTTATCCACATCTTGAACCTCTTCAGTTTTCTTCATCTCCTTTGTCTTCTTTGTCTCCTTTGTCTTCTACATCTTCTGCGTCTTACTAGGCCCAAGTGTGTCCTGTACAACTTTTGGGCTATTGATATTTGAAATATCCACTGGATCTGCTACAATGAGGAGGTCCGTCGACCATTCCTTGGTAATCTCTTCAAGGTATTCTTCTGTCAATTTATAATAGGACTGCAACTATTCCTGGTGCTCATCAATGTGTGGAGTTAGCTATATGAAGTGGTGGTCTGCACTGAACTTCATTAAGGGTCTGAATCTATGAAGTGTGTTCGGAGTAATACAAGGTGTGGCTTGTATCACGGTCTTCAACTGGATGTAGTATCTGCGAAAGAGGGTATTCGACTACCATTTCCTATTCATATATTTCGTATACCATAATGTACTGAACTTCACAACCAATGGTTCAAACGGTAGGGTTTCAGGAAAAAAGACATCCTCCGGTATCTCCCATGCTATGAAGGTGATCAGGATGAGAATTCAGCTGAAGTGGAACTCATATCCTTTGTCTTGTGCTTCTCTAAAATCCAATTTGAGTTGATCTGCTAAGTACTTTAACCAATTCATTTGGACTCCTTCTACACATTTTCCTATGAGATCAACTACAAACCCAGATACTTGCGTTGGTCTATTCTTGTGGACTAACTTTCCTGCAATCATCTGACAGGCGAGGCACACTGAACCACTATCAATAGAGGTTACCATGTAACCTCATGTGCCTTTTTCAACATTTGCATAGGCCTCTTTAATATTCTATGAAAGAGCATGATCCGTGGTCTTTCCAAGGTAATAGTCTTGTGGGTTAGGGCCCTACATGCTCAGCCTGGTGATCTGATTGATCAGTGCCAGATAAATAATTATATGCTAGTTCAACCAGAGATATCCTCCATGGTATATCTCTAGTAGAAATTTTACGTAAGCGTTCACCTCTTGGTTCCTGCCAAAGTGTGGAATCTTCATTACATTAAGTAAGGTTGACTGCACGAGGTTCATCATCCATTGTTGTGGGATGATCTTGGAATTATTTCCCTTTGTCATCGCCAGATACTTATGCAGGGAAAGCATACTGTAGGATTTTCGATCACCAAGGTTGAAGTCACAAAACTTCAATTCTACGAGCTTGGTCTGCTCAGTGCGAACTGTGCGCACTCCCTTCGGTAGGTACATAGTGATCATAGGATAGTCATAATATTGGGGCACACTGTCATGGTTGATTTCACCTTTCAGAGGAGGTATGTAAGAGGGCAAGATGCTCAGGATCAGTTTGGCATTCGCGATGTCATCTCTATGCTTAGTACATTTCTCGATGGTCTTTCGGGACGGTCCAGCTCAAGCAGTGGATGGAGAAGCTACTACTCCTCTTGACGATGAGGCTTGGCCTCCGATGGACATTCCTCTTTCCAGCATAAATCTTTCAGTTCTTAAGCTAGCAAGTACTTCTCTCACTGATTCTTCTGTTGTGCTAAGCTCGTCGGACATGTAAGCTCAGGATCACTTTCTCAGGTTGTCAATGGGATGAAGGTATCATTGTCGAGTAGAGAGAAAGGTCGGGAAGTCACTATTCGACAATGTAGGTATTCTGTGAGCTCAAGTTCTCAATTGGCAAAAGTGATTTTTGGGCATGGCACGAAGGAATAAGTAACTAAAGTTGTAACGAACTTCCTGCAATGGATAGGAGGGTCCATTAACTCTTGATCTACCCGTTATGGCGTAGTCTAACAGTCAGGAAACAGGTCATAAATTTATTTTGAGTTGTTTGGGCCATCAGCGGAATGGGTATATCGTCATCTAATGGCTATATTACTTCGACATGGCAAAGTGCCATATGTCGTTCTTCTAATATCTTGGCAAAGCTCAAAATCTGCATGTTTTCCTTTTGTGGGGTTTCTTCTGGAACGTTCTGTAATTTCTCCAACTTTGATTTCTTCTTCATGAGGTTTCTAGCCTTCTTTTCAAAGAGCTTTGTCTTCGTCATCCCTTTTTCATTCTGATTCTTTTCTTCTCTTGGCATGGTAACTTCGCAGTGCTAAGATTATTTCTTCAGATCCACGGGTATTACTTGTCCAACATATTTTTTGGTCCTCTAGGGTTCTTCTAGCGTTCTGTCAACTTTGTCATCCAAGTTCCTGGGGTCGAGAACCCTTGATCTGTTCTCCCATTATTTAATCAACTGTGTAATCCTTCTAGTCATGAAGTCTCTTAACTCTTGTCTCTATTGTTCTAGGTCCTTTTATGCTTCCTGTTTTCTGGCTTGATCTTTCCCAATCCAAGGTTTACCAAGTAACATAGTAAATGGGGCGTTGTCCTCCATGAACTTAACAATCTCAAAATCTTCTTTTGTCGAAGATCCATGAGCATTCATATATATCTGAGTGAGCTTTCCACATAGGTTTACCATCTTTCCTCTGAATAACCCTATTCCTCCTAATGAAGGGGTCATGTCAGGTATTCCTATATCTTTCGAGGTTCCTTCTGTCATAATGTTCACCTGTGTTTAGTCATCCAAAACATAGTCAATGTCGAAGTCTCATATTCTCACTTCGATCTATTCTTTCTTCTTGAAGATCTCTGATAGCCTAACATGTTGGTGGTCATTCAAGGTATCTCTCATCTATAGCAATATCTTTTTCTGATTCTTTCTGGGTTTCTGCAATAATCTTGGTCTCTTGATCTCCTGCTTGTTCTATATTAAGCTTTTCAAGCCTAGCAATCATTCTAGGGCAATCCAGTACTTCATGGTCCATAGCCTTACAAAAAAGAAAACTGGGTCTTTGCCCAGGGAATTCCTTAGCAAGATGTTCGGGCCTTCTGCAATTGTAACAAAGAGTTAATCCTCTCTTTCTCTTCAATGATCCCCAACTTTTCATGTACTGTGTGCTAGGATCATAACGGTTAGCCTGCAAAAAATTCTTTCTAGGATCCTGCATCCATTGGTTAGTCCCAAAATTCTTTCTATGCATAGGTATAACGTATCTATCACTATACTTATAAGATCTATTCATATCAAACTTTATTTCATCTATTAATGCCCTAGATTTGAAGCTAGGATAGAATCTATCAAACATACCTAGATCCATGCTTTAGAAACAAAAAATTTCACTTATCTTACTTCTAGAGAGCACAAAGCTTTCAGATCTAATACTTTTAACTATTCTTACCTTTATCAAACCACAAAGCTTACAAATCTTACCTTTTTCTTGCAGATCTAACCTCTTTCTTTGCATATCTAGCTTATTTTTCTTCAGATCTAACCTCTCTTCTTCAGATCTAACCTTTCTTTCTTGGCACAAACCTTCACAGGTCAAACAGAACACTGCGCACTAGGGAAATAGATCTACGCACAGATCTTATTTCACACAAGGCTTATTCTTCTTCAGTTCCCAGTAATCACAGTTCCAGGTCCCGGCAACGGAACCATTTGTTGGCACAGGGGCAGACCTAGGGTTCAACGCTCAGGAGCACACCAACAAAGCCTTAACTACTGGCCCTTTCGGCAACACCTGTGAAGCAGATGAAGTCTCAACCGAGGTAGAGGCAAGGGTGGTTGCAGGACTCAAGTGTCTGCAACCTTAGCCGGGACACAGATCTGTTATTATCTTTCTTATAGCACACTTAGCATCAGTTATTTCCTAACATACATTCATTAATAGACTGGGAAGAAAGGACAGAGCACCGCAGTAATTACTCAGATCTAGCACTTAGCAATGATAAACAAGTTATACTCAATAGATTAAACACTTAGCATCTTATGTATCATATCTAGCATGCATTCATATCTCATAAGCACAAAGAATTAATAGATCTATCTAAACATATCAGAGCACTTAGCAAGAGAGAGACAAACACATCATCACAGTACACAAAGTTACCGTGGCTCACCCCCACCCTAGGGCTACATCCACAACATCTTATTTATATTATCTTGGTCAAGTAGTTACAGCACGGAGCTTCAATAACCCTTACCCCACATAGGACAAGAGATCTATGCATCTTGCTAGATCCTCTTTCCCCGAGTAGATCCAAGCACTAAGCCTTCTCACACTCCGTGCACTCAACACTATTACAGCATGCACAGAGCTCTTACAATCACACAAACTTTTGATCACATAGATCCAACTTATGCACTAAGCCATCGACTAGACAAGGCCTCCTTTCTTACATGGCCTAGACCTCTATTTATAAATAGAAAAAGGCCTAAACAAGGGAAAACATCCATTTCCTGTTACAATATTCCAAAAAAACCCAAAAAGGTTCCACAAAAGGTGGTGAGATCCTGTGATCTCCGCTTTGCCATGTGCTCCATCTTTGATAGGCAGTCGAAGAACCAAATGGTCAACTATGACTAAGTATTCCTCAAAACTTGGTTGAGGGCCAATAGGCTCTGAATAAAATCACAGTCAGAAACTGGTGCCTGATTCCCCGAATCGAAAACCTCCTTGATCAACTCATGGGGTCCAAATACTTCAGTAAGATTGATCTAAAGTCTGGCTACCACCAAGTCTCGATCGAACAGATAGATGTATGGAAGACCACCTTCAAGTCAAAGGAAGGCCTTTTTGAATGGTTGGTCATGCCCTTTGGTCTGACAAATGCTCTAGCCACTTTCATGAGGATGATGGACGATATCCTGCGACCATTCACCAATACTTTTGTAGTGGTGTATCTGGATGACATTCTCATTTACAGCAAAACTTGGGCCGAACGCTTGCAGCATATTCAATAGGTTCTACACACCCTACGACAACACAAGGTTCTTGCATTTATTCTTTTTTATCCTTTTATTCTTTTTTTCTTTTTTTTTTGTTCAATAGATAATCATGGGACACTGCCTTGGCATGGTGACCAGAGCTAACGGTGTTACACACAAGTACTTTCACAAAGATGAGAAGGTTGGCTCATGATGAGACCCCCTTTCCCTTGGCCATGCAACCAAGAGTCATTTCCTTGGCGTGGTAACGAGTTGGTGGCAATGTCATACTGTTAGGTACCCATGGACCTAATAGGTTGGCTTGTGATGAGACCCCCTATCCTCTGACTAGCTCTTGTTTTATTATTTTTTCAAGTCCCTCTTTTTTCTTGCTGAGAATCCTTTTATTGCTTTCTCGGGGATCCCTAGGCAAAGCATCTCGATATTTTATTCTTAGGATTTTATAATTTACAATTTTTCTTTTACCTTCTGGGCCTTTAGCCCATTCTTCCCACGAGGTAAGGTGCAGTCCTGAAAATAGGTCAACCCAATGCCCGAACAAGGGGAATGGGATAGGTGAGCAGGAAGTAAGATGAAAAAGTGTTTCTATGATGGGAGTGGATGATGTCTTTTCAGAAATCCACCCAGTGGAAAACCAAAACCTACAGATACAGGCTTGCTAGGGCATCCTATCAATCCCCCAAAACATGGTCAAGCAAGAAAATGTAAGATCCAAGCAGAAGTTAGAAATAAAAGGGATCATATGCATACATTTAAAGATTTTAACGATCAAATGTGACACATACCATGATACCTAGACTAACTACCTCATGAAGCAAGAACCTCTTCTGATACAGGACCAAACTGATGGTGATGGATGATTGTTGATGTCGACAAGATAAATACGATGGAAGAAGAAAAGGTGGGCCCTCCAAGGCCATGCTCAGGTCAATCCTACTCTCGGTGCTCCATGTCTAGGACCTGTGGAGCTCGAGACATGATCTCCTAGTTATCCCTAAAAGTGGGGATAACAAGTCCAACATGTACAATAATCATAAGAAGAGGAAGATCACCTTGTGGCAGAAGCAATTTGTGATCATTATTGATCACGATACGATCAACAATGATTCTATGACACTAAATCTCAGGAGAAGTAGCATGCAAAGAATCCATGTATAGAAGAAGTAACGAACCACAAGGAATTAAGATCTCAGAGAGTTAATGATTGAATATCAGAGCATAAAAGAATGCACAAATTGTTATTAAAATCTCAGGAGAAATAACAATGAACAGATCAGAAGAAATAATGTTAATTGAAGCTCAGAAGATATGATGCACATGAGTTGTTCATTCTTATTTCGGGACAATCTAGGATCATTAGATCAAGGTTAAGTATGAGGTTGGGAAGGATTAAAATCTCAACTGTCAAATCTGAAGCATGATCTTCAGATGGTTTCCCAGCCATTAGATCAAGATTTCATCTAGAGTTAAGTATTAGTTGTTGATATGGAATAGAAAAGGACAACCATTAGATCAACAACAGTCAGCTTCGGTGCTGACTACTCCAGATAAAAGAAGCCCAGAATGGGTAATATTTCTTGAAGGTCGAAGTCCCGAAATGGAAACGAGTCATCTTATCCAAGGAACACTTCAGATAATATATCGATTGTTTGATCGAGTAAAGTGGAAGGATAGGATAAGAAAAGATGAAGGTCGGAGCACCAAAGTCCCGAAGTGAACGAGGACCATCGAATCCAGACAATACATGATGGTCGTTGGATCGGAATAGTGGTCAACTTCGGCACTGACCGCTTCGGCAAAAAAGGATTGAGAACATGTAAATTCACCTGAAGCACCGACCATATCAACCTTTGATTAAGTCATAGTCGTTGATCAAAGTACAGTGGAAAGATAGAGTAAAAGTAAATCATGAAGTAATGTTAACCGTTGATCTACTTTAGAAGCATTCTCAACTGATGATCAAGCATAGTGGAAGGATAGCGTAAGTTGAGGTGTTAACTGACAACAAGCGGTCACCACCGCTTTATGACTTATTTGGTAGGTAATCACTCCATAGGAATTGCTACTCCAGAGTCCAGGAGCCATGAATATCCGAAGTTCCAGAGTGAATGAGAACTGTTCATCTCAACTCTTGATTAATTCGTAATCGTTGATTGTGATTGAGGCTTCTATATAAGTAAGGATCGTCCATTCATGGAAGATTAAATATGGAACGTCCGATCTACTAGTGAAATTTGTATACGCACTTCGGAAAAATCTATTTAGAGAGATTTGAAAGGTTACAAAGGCCTGAAGTCCCGAAGGATGAAGTACTGGAGAACACGGTCCAAACACTAGACATATGGGGGATAAAAATAAAAGGGGAAGAATTTCAAAGCACAAAACATTTGTCTCGTGATATAGGAATAAGGGAAGAAGAAGAATCAATGCTTAAATTAATAAGCACATGGTTATGTTCCTATGGTCATATGAAAACGGTTTGAAGGAAGCACCTCATACAGATTTCATCTATGTAATTTGAAAGAGAATTAACACCATAACAATACAGAGAATAGGTGAAATATCGAATGTGATATGTTGACGAATTGAGGTAACAGTAGAAGCATGATAATGATATAATGAGTCGATTCATATGTGATCAACTCATGAGGAAAAATGAATCGATAGACAATCATGATTAAAAGAGAGTTAAATCCTGAAATCATTATGAATAAAGAATACAAAGGGAAAATGATATTAATTAAAGTTTACTATTATCATTTAAATGAAAAGGTACAATGGTTCAAATATCAAATCAAAGGTAAAGAATTATGGCTCCAACTAGAAAATTGTTATCAAAATGAATCATAAGAAGAAGAGAAATCCTATCAAAGTAAGGAACAAGACTTGGATAAAGATGATTCCTATCATAATAAAGAACAAAACATAGAAGAAGAGAATTCTTATCAAGATAAGGAACAAGATAAAGAAAAGGAGAATTCCAATCAGATTGAAGAACATAATACAGAAAAAGAGATTTCTAATCAGAATGAAATGTAGGATTTGATGCAAACCTCAGTCATCCATGAAGAAAACAACATCATCAAGGAATTGAGGCATACCTCAGTTATCACTAAATAAAAATTACATAATCTTAAATCTGATGTTGCAATTGCAATAGGAGAGATTCTTTTGGAACCAAAAAATTATATGCATATTAAATTTCTAGTGGAGGCTCTTGAAAATATTGAGTACACAACTATGTGCACTCTAGAAGAGTTGAAGAAACTTCAACAAAATGATATGTTGCTACTTCAATAGTTAGATCAATCTAACCATGAAGAGCATGAGCAAAAGATTCAATTAGAAAACAAAGAAGAAGAGATCAAAAGATTGAAACCAAAGTTACTAATCCAACAGAAGAGATGGAAGAATTAAAGACACAAGATAGTAAAATAAAAGAAGTACTAAAAGAAACAGAAGAATTGGTTAACAATCTAAAAACTCAACTTGAGGAAACTAAAGAAGGTGAAGTCATGAAGATCTAGTTAACAAGGAAAGAAAATTCTTACCACATGTTGTAATTGGAAATCATTAATTTCAAAAAGATAAATGAAAGTACCAATGCACATATAATGACTCGAATTGAAGAAGCCAAGAAAAAGGAAGAATCCCAGAAGATAGAAATAACTAAAAAGGAAGAATCATGCCAAATGTTTGAAATAGAAGCCATCAACCTCAAAAGGATTCAGCTAGAATACAAGGAAGAAATCAAAATATTGAAAACTAAAGTTTTTGATCTAACAAAATATATGGAAGAATTGAAGACATATGAAAAAAAAAAATGTAAAGAAGTCTTGGATGAGACTGAATAAATAGTCATCAATCTAAAGACTCAACATGGACATGCTAAGAAAGTGTAAGAATCCCTGAAGATTCAGTTGACTAAAAAGGAAGAGACATGTCACAAGTTAAAATCCGAAATGATCAACCTTAAGAAGATAAATGAATACAGTAATGCAAATCTAAAGATTCAACTCAAGGAGGCCAAGAAAAATGAAGAATCCCATAGGATGCAGTCATCCAAAAGGAAAGAATTATGTCGCATGTTGAAGTTAGAAATAGTCATTCTCAAAAAGATGAATGAAAAGACAAATAAGATTGTCAATTTCGAGAATAGCTCAGTTATCCTAGATAAGATTTGGAAGAGCCAAAAATCAGTTGATAACAAAACTGGTCTTGGATACAATAAGAAAGAACACAGTGACAAGTGGAGCACCATTTACAAACATGGGAAAGGATCATCCTTCTCAAAAGGAAATGGTGCAATCACAAACCAATTACAAGACATGAAATTTGTTAAGGAAGGAAGCTATAGAAGTAAAAATGAATAAGAAAATCAAATGACAGATCTCTCAAGCCAAAACAAAATCAAGAATGGAAACACCTTCAATGGATATTTCTTTTCTTGTCATAATTTTGGCCAAAAGAAATGCACTGCAAGAAACTAGAGAAAGGATATACAAGAAAATCCACAAACTCAATTAGATGTTGGAGATGCAATTTTGTTGGGCACACAACCAAAAATTTTCATACAATGAGATGTTACAACTGTGATAGGTTTGGGCACAAATCCCAAAGTTGAAGGAGTTCAAAAATTCAATCCTTAAATAATCCATTCAAGTCAGTGAGAAAACCTAATAAAAATTGTAAGAATAAAGGAGGTGACAAATCTCCAAAAACGCAATTAGAAGGAGAAGATCCAAACAGCATAATATCTTATAGAGAGATATGGAGAAGAAAATCTGAAGGAGAAAACAAGAAAGATGATATTACACCTAAAAATGAAGAAATTAATAATAAGAACATGATGGGTGAAGGTCCTAATAAAGAATGTGAAATTCAATATGAAATAAATCAAGTTTTTTTTTTTAACAGAAACCAGAGAAAATTTATATTAAAAGTGTTTCCAATAATTGCAAGAGAAGTACAAAAATTGATTTGCAGGACCTGTAATTACAAAATTTTCATCCCTGTAGGCTCCTAGTAGGTATGTGGTGAGAGGAGGCAAGACTTTCTACTATTCAAAAGACAATTTGAGCTTTTACAATAAAGATCATACAGTAAGAGCCTAACAAAAAAACTGTTAAACAGAGCATACACTTAAATATTGTTCTCATCCGGTTTTGGAGGTTCTTCTTCTGTTGATAGCCTCATATTTAGGTCCATTCATGGTTGAGGTCTAGGAGAAGAGGATTCATCACAGATGGCTATAGAATATGTTGGGGAAGCCGAAGGTGAAACAGGTCCAACCACAAACTATAGAATTGCTATAAGTTTCCTTAGTGGCTCGCATTTATCCTTTGCCTGTTGATGCTCTAACCATTGTTATATGGTGATTTTCGTTATGTTTAGGACTTGAGTTGAGAGGGATCTGAGTTGGATTTGCATATTTTTCACCATATTAACCAAATCCTCATGCTCTTCCACTGAGATGGCACGTTGGTTGCCTGTGTTCCTTCTCATTTTGTTGAGATTGCTTTCACTGCCTATCTGAATTATGCAAGAGACGATATGTGTGATCAGAGGAAGGGTAGATTTGTCTCTCTTCTTCGTAGTATGAAATAGGCCCAAGTAATGCACCATTCTTCTTCTAATATGTTCCATCATCTGTGCAAGATTCAGAGGACTATTTCGCTTACCCATTTTTTAATGGACACACGAACTGCTATCATGCCCTCTATTGATCCTGGTACTTCTCACATTGCATGAATTAAATGGATAGTACTCCCATGGAGCCATGCTAAGCGAATTTGTCCCCCTCCAGGTCTTGTTACCATGATCTGAAGAATTCATAAGAGTATCAAAGTGACTTCCCAAGCTGGGGGAGATGGAGGGTGTGTTAAGAGTGGCACACATTGAGGTGAAGGAGGGAACATGAAGGTCGAGAGAGGTCAGGTATAGCAGCGTGAGGGCCCAGATCCAAGAGTCAACTAGTGGAGTCAGAGGAGAGGTGTTTTGACGTGAAGGGTTCACAGTGGTGGACAAATTCATAGTCCAAGTGTTTATCTGAGCGAACATGTGAGTTGGTCGCCAGTTGTCGAGTGCTTGTCAGATGGGTGACAAGATCATGGAATGGGACTTAGTTGTGTGAGTCCATTGACAACCAATGAACCCATCTCTAGAGTGATTGCCAGATTCACTTGAGTATCGGCCATTTGATTATTGTGTCTGAGAACATGAAAAAAGGAGACATTGAAAAAGTGTTTGATAATTGTCAATATTTGATGGAATATGGCATTTAAGTAGATATTCGGTGGGTGGGAGCCTTTGTGGGCATGATTTATGATTATCTTAGAATCACCAATGACTGAAAGGGAGTGGATGTTCGTATTTTTGGCAAGGAGAAGGCCTTGATACAGAGTGTAATCTTTGGCTTGATTATTGGATGCAATTTTGAGGCTCCAGTGGAAGGTGAGTGTTTGATTTCCTCATGGGCATATGATGACCCCTCCCTCTCCTTCCACCCTGGGGTTTCCATTTGATGCTCCATCGAAGTAGAGAGTATGTGTTTGTTTAACATTATGCCATTGTAAGAACTTAGAGTCATCATGAAGCTGTCAGGAGGATCTGGTTAGAGGGTAGGGGTGGAAAAAGGGAGGGATGGAGGGGAAAAAAGTGGAGATCCAATCGGATTCTAAGCTGGAGGAGGGGGTGAAGGAGATGGTTTTGGATTTAGAAATAAATAATTATGGCCCTATTTCAGGAGAGCCAAATTTTCCAACAGATGTACTTAGGCAAGGATTTGAATAAGTCTTTGGAGAGAGGTTTTCTCTTGAAGGAGCCACGATAGAGGTATTTCCAATCTGAGAGCAGCTATTTTGGTTGGGATGACCATCTGATTTTGCTATGGAGGCCTTGAAGGGATACTTTCCACACAAAGATAACATAGGGGAAATGGAGGAAAACATGCTGAGAGGTTTCCCGTGCATTGTGACATAGCTCGCATCTGAAAGGGTCGTGTATGTTCCTTTTGAGAAGATTTTCACTTGTAAGTAATTTTCCATGTGTAACTATCCAACAAAAGGAATTTACCTTAGGAGGGTTTTCATTGTTCCAGGGGGAATTCCAGATCTTATCTTTGGGGGGAAGATCTATTTGGGAGAGAATATGTGAGTAACCTTGTTTGACAGAGTAAATCCCATTGCCCGAACCTCTCTTGTCTTTAATATTGTTGTGAATGGGGGCACAACCTCTCAAAAGACTTTTCAACTCATGGGCCACTTCCCAAATATTTCTTGGGAGATTTTGAAGAATCCATCCTATTCAATCACTTGAATCAGTGTTCCAGGAAGAGATATCTAAGATGTATTTATTCCCTTGCGAGTCTAGCCAATTAATGAGAGGTCAAAGATGAATGTGCTTCCAAAGTGGCAGCTTTCCCATGATGTTGTCTACTCCTATAAGGATCTTTATTCCATTCCCAGGAATCCAGGTGAGTTGGCTTTTAATGAGGGGGATGGAGGAAGAAAGAAGTTTCCTAATTGGAGAGCCATTTCTTAGGGAGTGTTGTTGTTCTAAACATCTGAGTATATCCCCTATTAGGTATTTCTTCAAGAGAATTTATTTCCACTAGTCCTTCCTTCTTGAAGTAAGGTTCCATAAGATTTTTTCTCCCATAGCCAATTTGAAGAGGGTAGGGTCTTTCATGCCCAGGCCTCCATTTGTTTTTGGATGTTTTACAGTATCCTAGTTGACAAGGTGGAATTTTTTGTTTCAGTCTTTCCCCCTTCCCAGAGAAAACGTCTTAGGAGACAGGAGATCAAGCTTTTGATGCTCTGGGGTGCAAGAAGAGAGGAGAATTTGAAAATGGGGAGAGCGGAGAGGATTGATTTTAATAGCACAATTCGACCGACCAGATTGAGCCAGAAGGATCCCCATTGATCTAGCTTGTTTTTTGTTTTGTCTAGGATTTGGTTCCAGACTGTATTGGGAAGATATTTAAGAGAGATTGGGATGCCAAGGTATCTGAAGGTTTTCCATTTTTATATGAGAGGGAAATGGAAGATGTTTGCTATTAAGTGGGTTGTTCTTGGGGATGTGTTCCATGTGTAGATATTGGATTTGGCACTATTTATGAGGGCTCCCGAGGCCTGGGTGAAATTGTCCATAGAAGTTTTGAATCTCTTGGATATGATAATGGAGGCACCGCCAATGAGGAGAGTGTCATGAGCGAATTGGGAGTGGTTTATTCTCTTTGACCCCCGAGCGATTTTGATACTAGGAATGTCTTTGGAGGTGCGATCCTTTTCCAGCTGCCTTCCAAGAGTTTCTTCCATAATTATGTAAAGGAGGGGGGAAAGAGGGAAACTGTTGGCATAAGGCTAAAGGGGAAAGAAGAACGACCATGGGAAAGAAAGTGTGTAGAAAATTGAAGTAACAATTGGAAAAATAATAGCACGCACACATGCAAGAAAGCATGCACAAAGGAAAGTGACAGATGGAGGAAGAACAACATGTGTATGGAAGAAAGACCTAACATAAGAAGGGTTAGGGTTTTGGTAATACTCTGAAAAAGGATGAAGAGCCCGAAATGTATAAATATAGATACGAAAGTATCATCTAGAGAGTTTATGTGATGCGATATTGTGTTTTATGGGTTATTGTTATTTTAGTTGTATGAACCGATTTTGTAAGCTATTGAGAAAAGAAGATATGAGGGAAGGTAGATATGAGTATTAGACAGCAAGCTATGGAGCCTAGTGCGATCTAGTTCACCTCACATAGATCTTAAAAGAGCCAAGAGACAAATATTTGTGGACGTAGCCCAGGAGGGGGTGAACCAAAGTAATCCTCATGTAATGTGTTAAATGTATGCATGTCTCTTATTTCTTTCAATAATTAAAGGTTAAGCTTGATGAATGAGTTAATACATTGTCATGAATCTGTTTATACTTTGCTTAAATAAAATTGTGGGATATATGTATACGAATCTAAGGAACAAGTAGTTTCCCTTAACGCCCATGGTATCTGGCCTTAATCAAGAACCCTTGTCCCCTACTCTATCCTAGGCTATAAACACCTGAGTCTTATAGCCACCCATTTAAAGTTATCTCGGGTGAGACTGCGCAATGCTTTCTGGGTGTTGTGTTGCCTTTTGGTTTACTAGGAGGGCCAATAGTTTTAGAGGCTTTGTTGGAACCCCGAATGACATGAGCCCTGGATCAATAATTCAGATAACCTGAAAAGGAAATTGATAACCAACAAATGGTTCCGTTGTCGAGACAAGAGGAACAAAAAAGGACTGAGTAGATGAGATGGAATGAATACGAACCAAAGGAGTAGAACATAAGAGAAATGAGTCGTTAGAAGGGGATGTTGAGACCTTGGAACCCCATGAGAGGAGAAATCAAGGGCTGGTTGAAGAATAAAGAGCTAGAGTTTCCACAGAAAGAAAATAGAAACCCTAGGATCACACCGCATAGATACCTGGATAAATACGTATTAATGGATTTACACGAAGTCTTTTTCTGTGGTTTTCCGCATTTACTACAGGAGTGGATCTTAAGGTTAAAGGATAACCATGCGACAAACCGGATTAGACAGCTAGATTGGACTTTAGTACATATCCAACAACTACAGTAGGTGAATAAAAAATTCACCCATGCAGTCGACTTTTGGCTTGACAGTATTGTGGCAGGCTTTATCATAGAATTTGTGGTAGACACAACAAAGTCATATAGCACAGCTGAGAAAGAATTCCTACGAGGACCTAGAGGAAGGTACATGTGATCACTATATACTTCTATCAAGATACTGCTATATAATAAAGATGTAATGAAAATGCAATCAGATAGCTAGACTTCCCTGCGCTCATGGGGGAAGGGGGGAAGCACTGACAGAGAGAGGAGGAATGGAAGGGGGGGCATGATACAGAGAAGAATACGGAGGAAGCCTTGGACCCGATCTTGATGGATGATGACCAAATCAAGTGGATCTTGTCATCATCAGGAACGAAGCGTAGTGGAGTACCCTACCAATATAAGGTGAATACCAAGAAGAGAGTTATAGCCGAGAGGGAGGGATTGGCTAGCGATGAGGAAGAGGTAGAGGATATCTGGGTTGTGGAGAAGATTTAGGAAATCCTGCATGTTGCATATGAGAGGAAAACAAGAGGCCCAAGACCAGGAGGAGAACACAACCATCCCTTCAATGTTAATGTCAGTGTGGAACCTATAAACCCATGTGTGACCAATACACCAAAGAGAACACCACCATTTAAACAACCAAAGTTTGAAGGAAGTCCAACTATAGGAAGTACATATACACAAGGAGAAACAATTGGAGGATCCAATCTAGGAAACCTTAGTCAAGTATCTACACTGTGCAGAGGAGGGAGTAGCCTAGTATTTGGAATGGCAGGACATGATCCTACTATCAGATTACCATAGTTTCGAGGAGAAGCAACAGAATACCATGAGAAGCATCTGTTCATTTGTGCAAAGATTTGGGAAGCAAAGCATATCACTAATGAAGACACCAAACTTACACAACTAGCGATCACGCTAATGGACCGTGCACTAGACTGGTACATGAGTCTAGACATGAACAGTGTTCCTGGAATGACAAGGACACTAGACAACATTAAGAAGCTATTGATCAATGAGTTCCAGAAGTCGATCTCAGAGGATCAATACATGAATGAGATGATTGAAATAAGACATAAACTAGGAGAATTGGTATGGGAGATTGATCAAAGGTTCAAACGATTAAAAGGAAAGTTAAAATACCTTATGACCGATACGCAACATTGACACCTGTTTGTCAACTCACTACTCCCACACTTAAAATATCCATTACGACAAAAAAAGTTTCAGATGCAGGCAGAGGCCCTGCAAGTAGCCTTTCAATTGGAAGAGAATCAGAAACAATAGATGGACCCGGCTATCTAAGAACTAAAGGAGGATCTGAAGAACTTAACATTTCAGCTGAACCAGAAGAAGAACAATCACAAATGAGAATTTGTTTGGTGCACTACCTACATGATGAAAGGACACCATAAGAATGAATTCCCAACATTTGCACAGTATATGGAAACATGGATGCCAAACCCACTACCACAAGGAGGATTATGGTGCGAAATATGAAAGAAACTGGGTCATGACCCTTACTGCTACACGATGATGCAGAAATACCAAACAGTCACAAAGAACTCATATTTCACCTTTTGCGAGTCATTCGGCCATGACGACAAAGATTGCAAAACTATGGAGCTGATGCAGGAAAGAACATCAGATGTATACAGGGTACAGGAAGAAATGATGACTAGGAAAGTAGCACCACAATTCAATCAAGCCCCAACACCATATAACACTGCACAACAATAGTATAATACAGTGTTGCAACCTTACAATAATGCGCAGCCACAGTACAACCTAGCACAGCCCCAGTACAATACCGTGCACTATAATCAGGAACCACAGGAACCACAGTACAACCCACCGTGAGGTGACCGTGCAGATTATAGAGGAGAAAGACGAGCCAGAGGAGGTTTCGGATGGGGTAGAGGACCTGTTACATGTCACAATTGTCAGCAACCAGGACATTATGCATGGGAGTGCCCACTTCCACCAGCGACATGTATGTGCTGTCACGCATCGGACCATGATATGGAGGAATTCCCGACATTACTAGTAAAGGTCCAGGAAAAAATGAATCAAAATAACCATAATGTTCAGTGGATTTCAATCGAAGCAAGGGATGATGGACGAAACATCAATATAGTCACTAGAGGAGGAACGAAAATAGGAAATGATGCAGTTCGACAGGAACCAGCGCAGAACCAATGGGTAAAAAATAAAATCGACCCCAGGAAGTAGTTTGACGCGCATAAGGAGAAGGAGATCTTTACAGAAGCTCAAAAATAATTCTAGAAGGAGAACATTGCACCGACTGCACAACAAAGCAAGGAAGCTCCATAATACAAAATGTCGCCATCACTGAACCATACCAATAGAATACAACCCGAGGAACAAGTAATTACGATCAAAGACTTTTTGCAATCATGCATCAAAATGTTAAGTGATCCTTCATCTGTCAAAATATTGTAAAACATCCTAGAAAAATATAGTGGCAAGATGAAACAGAAGCCAGAATTGAAAATTTCCAACCACCTACACACAAGAAGAAGAACAAGTAGGGAATTTAGATTAAATGCTAACATTGAGGATTTCAATATGGGAGATATTATACTAGATCTAGGATCTAAAGTGAATGTACTACCAAAAGCTACATGGAAATTCATGGGGGAACCTACACTGGGATACTCAACTATTCAATTAAAGCTA
>ML856182.1:661-27822 GCA_009831015.1 Picea engelmannii | reverse complement strand
TTGTATGGCCTAAAGCAAGCTCCAAGGTAGTCGTATTTGAAGTTTGATAGGTTTATGAAAGAACAAGTTTATAGTAGATGTCATTATGATCATTGTGTTTATTTTAAAAGGCTAGAAAATGGAAGCTATATTATCTTGCTATTGTATGTAGATGACATGCTTGTTGCAGGGTATAATATGAAGGATATAAATGTGCTCAAGAATAAATTAGCTAATTCATTTGCAATGAAGGATTTGGGTACTGCAAAGAAAATCCTTGGTATGAGAAGAACAAGAGATGGGAAAAATCTCAAATTGACATTGTCTCGGGGTGAGTACATAGAGAAGGTGTTAGAGAGGTTTAGAATGAAAAATGAAAACCAGTTAGTACACCTTTGGCCATCCATTTCAAATCAACTAAGGAAATGTGTCCCAAGACACATGAGGAGATAGAATATATGTCCAGGGTCCCTTATTTATCAGCAGTTGGCAGTTTGATGTATGCGATGGTTTACACAAGACCGGATATTTCACATGCAGTGGGAGTTGTGAACATATATATGAACAATACAGGTAAAGAACATTGGGAGGCAGTAAAGTGGATTCTCATGTATTTGAGAGGTACTACTATAAATGCATTATGTTTTGGAGGTTCATACACTCCTCTACAAGGATATGTTGATTCAGATATGGCAGGTGATAAAGATAGCAAGAGGAGCACCATAGGGTATGTTTTTACTATAGGTGGAACAACAGTAAGTTGGATTTCGAATCTTCAAAATGTTGTTGCAATTTCAACAACAGAAGTGGAGTATGTTGTTTCTACAGAGGCTAGTAAAGAAATGATTTGGTTACAGAGGTTTATGGAGGAATTTGGAAAGAAGCAGGAGAATAGTAGGTTGTATTGTGACAGTGAGAGTGTCATTCATCTTGTAAATAAATCAGCCTTCCATTCGAATACTAATCATATACATCTCAAGTACCATTTCATACAATCTGTCTTGGAAGATGGACATTTGAAGTTGGAAAAGATACACACTAGCCAGAATCTTGCAGACATGTTAACTAAGGGAGTAACCAGGGAGAAACTGAGTTCTTGCTCAGTTTCAGTTGGTCTTCAAGCATGAAGGTGAAGATGTGAAATTTTTCAAGTCCAAGAAGGATCATATTTCAGCATATACAACAGCGGTGGAGTTGTTGAGATCAGTCTCCAAGTTGGAGATTGTTGGTTGTGGAGCCTGATTATCTTCCTAATTCAAAGGTCTTTGTTTTCAACTGTGTTTATACCCCATGAAGACTTTACACCCTGGAAGAATGTACACTCCTCCACGCGGGGGAGTGCAGAGGGGGGTTACCCCCTCTGCAGGGTTCGGGGGGTCCATCCCCCCAGTTGGGGAGTCCAACGGCAAGCGGGGGTTCGGGGGTGAAGCCATCGAAGGAAAAATTACCTTTTAAATGTATATTGTAATTTCAGAGTAAATATGGATCATTCATTATAAGGTCGCAGATATGACGATAGAAGTTATGTTAGATTTTTTTTCCCTAGAAGGCAACCCTCTTTTATAAGGGAAATGTATTGCGACTATGTATCATTGTGAATATTGTGTTCTAATTGAGGATATTGTGAGAGGAAGAAGAGGAAGATATAGCGGGTGTGTTGTAGGTTATATCCCTTCATTTGTTGGATAACAATAAAGGAAGGATCTGGCAATTTTTCTTGTGGACGTAGCCCACACTAGGTGAACCACGTATATTTGTGTCTCTATTGTATTTTGTATCTTCTTTATTTTATTTTATTGCTTCACGATCTTGTTTTTATAACAGATGATTACCCTTGCGCCATGATTAGGATTGATTAATTTTTGTGGGATGTAGACACCTCCTTGTTCCTCAGAACAGTGCCCAACCCTGAGACCTTAAATGGTCAAAATCAATTGGATCTTGGGTTTGAGTGTTGCTTATGTGTCCTGGAGTTCCTAACCTTGCAGGGTAGGTTAGACAGGTAGTCAATTTAATATTCATTATTTGGTTGATCATTGTTTATAAATTATTTCAAGATGATTGTGATGTGCTAAGAGGCAATGTTATTTATGTTTATGTGTCGCTATCATTTTTGTTGATGCATTGAATGCGTCGTTATTGATTTCAATTATGATTAGTTGGTAATGCTTTTACTTATGATGTCATTGATTTTGCGTTGTTATGATTTATATTGTTGACATTAATTTCCTAATGCAAAAAAAAAATATTTACCTTTTATGCTTCGCTTTCCTAGTCGTAACGGAGGGGTCATTACAATTTTAAGCAACGATTGTCTGATCAAGGGGACTAGAAGGAGGATGATATAGTTCACTAGCTTCCTGAAGACATGGATATTGGAGAGTAGTATTTAATGCCTACTAACATGGGCCTATAAGAGGCCATAAGTCATCATATTTTCTACTAGCTCATGTTTTATAAGGTTATCAGAATTTCATGTGCCTTTTATAGAATATATTACAACAATAAGAATGTATCAAACCTTGATAGATATAATAGAGGATAAAACCTTAAACTTCGTAAATAGTCCCTTAAACTCCAAATATAGCCAAAAAAAATCACCTTGAATAACACAAGAATATAGAGAGAATAACCCTTAAGATAGGGTAACACCATAAATTACTATTTATGGAAGGAATTACTCCACAATCCATGCTTTTTAAAAAAACAATACAATCGAACAAACATCCAATACAATGATACTCGTGTATTTATGCTTCCTCGTGAGTATTACTAGGGGTCTACTCCAACTACCCATTTTTTTCTGAAAAAAACTTCGTGGAAAACACACTAAATACTTCCCCATGATTCATGGATGGTAAGCAAGGTAAATCGTACCCCCAAGGAGCATGAGAGTCAAACCTGTGACCTCCCCAACTTCGGGAGAGTATGCACATCTAACATCAAGACCAATTGATCTATCCCTTGGGGCTTATGACGACTACCCCTTATTATGATATCATTTCCTTTTAATTGTGTATTTGGTCTATTCCATTATTATGGCCGCATTACATTCATTACCCTGTTGGTTACCTCTGTAGGTAACCCATAATGTCCTCCCTAGGTACATTACATTCCATCCCCCTTTGCATATTTTTTCCTCTAAGCATGGGAAGAAGCCATATAATATGACCTACAAAGCAATGTAGTCAACTAGTACCATGCACGAGCATCTATCCATCCTAGTGAAATATGTACATTGGGTTCAACTGTGGCCTTTTCTCAATCTTTATTGTGGTTTCTTCTTGGGATCCATGCCTCACTGTGCTACTTTGATATCTCCATACATTGTTTTTAGTCTTCCATGTGCCTCCATGTTGGTTGCCTCTCTAGTTCTTTTTTGAACCATAGTAAGTTTTCTTATGATCATTCCCTTTCCTTGACATTCGTTGTTTCTTTGAGTGGTGCAGGTGGTGATAATGAAAACCTTATCTATTGATTCTTATTTCTCTAACTCTTAAACATATAGTTCATTAGCTTCTTCTTCCTATTTATGCCCTTCTTGGGGATTTTCTTCAAGTGCTTATGCATGCTCTTCTTTTTATTCAACCCTAGACTCTTCATCTAATGTGTCATTAGGTACCGCAATTTGCTTCCTTGCAAGGAATTATACATGTGCCTCCTTGGGCCCTTCTTGTTTAATAATAGAAATAACTTGTAATGTAATTTTTTTTTCTTGTACCAAATCTTCAAAAACTTATTTTTTTGCATTAATATTAATTGTACCAAATAAGTACATACAAGTATATCCCAAAAAAATATCCACATCATCCATATTTATAGCATAAAAATATGAATGCAACACATATTTATCCATGGTAATATTCAAATATTTAAAAAATTTTACATTTTCACCCTCAACTTATGTGCTTTGAATATTCTTTGTGGGTACTTGCAATCTTTTAGCCAAGTTAACATTGATGAAATTGTGTTTGCAACTAGGTTTAATAAAAACAATGACCTCTTGGTGAATACATCCATGAACTTGTAATATGAGGTTTTCATATAAAAATAAATCCATAGTTCTCTTCTTATCCTTCTTCACAACATGAGATCACCTGTCTAAAATACTTTTTCATATTATTCATCTGAAAGATCCTCTATTTCTTCATAGTTAAGTCCATATGATAGAGATATTCTCCAAGATATTGGATAATTATATTGTATCCATTTTTTGTATTTTTCAAGACTATGGCCATCATCTATAAGAAACATCTTTCTTTCTATAACCCAAAAATAGAACTACGGTTTATATAAAATCACTTAATTTTCAATGGAGCTCATTTATGTAGTTAGGGTTTGAGGCAACTAATGTAAAATGATCTTAACTTCTACTATACTTATCATATTGGCTATTATCAGCCCAATTATGAAATTCCACAAATTCTCTATATCTATTGGCATTGGTTTGACTGAAATCTATGCACTCTATCAAAAGATATCCAATCTACAAATCTCACAACTGTCATAAAAAAACCCTAAAAAGAACTAATTTCAAATCAACGATATCTCCACTTCTTGGATGATTTTTTTGTTTTGAAGTTGGGTGTTTTTTGAGAGAAACTAAGATTTATAGCTGGTTTTTTGAAATTCTACATAAAAAAATTTAGAAATTGACCTAAATGCTCTTGTCCTCCTTTTTCCCTCAAAAATCTACAAAAAGAACAAGAATTCTCCCATTTTTGTTCCAAGAAAAACTATGAAATCACTTGTAGTAAACCTTGATAGTTATAAGAGAGAATAAACCGTAAAACTTTATAAATAAATCCTTAAACTCCAAAGATCTTGAATATTCACCATGAACAACACAAGAATATAGAGAGATGAACCCTTAAAGTAGGTTAACACCAACAATTACTCCTTATGGAAGGAATCACTTCACAAGCCATGTTTGCTAAAAATAATACAATCTAAGACACACCCAATACAATGATACTCATGTGTATTTATACTTTCTCATGAGTATTCCTAGGGGTCTATGTCAACTACCCCTTACCGTTATCTTTGATCTAGATTATTTTCGGCACGAAATGAGAGCGGAGATATAATAAAGAAATGTACAAAGATATCTCAAATATCCAATATTATAACATAAATGTATCAGAGATGCAACCATAAACACAGATATACAATAATACATAATTTTCTATTAATGAGCGAAAATGTACAAAGACTGTAAAGTATAGAGTGAAAGACTCGCTAGAATTGTGGCAGCTTATCTCTGAGAAGAGATGTGATGGATACTCACATCCGTGAGAAGATGATTTTACAATGAGGCTCCAAAGGCCTTTTTATCATAAATAAAATCCAAAACCATAACTCTAAAAGATGAAAATCCAACAGTTTTGTGGACCCCGTTTTGGGTAGTTTGGTGTATCAACTTCTCGGGGGCGTAACTTTGGCATATGATATTCGTTTGGGGCGCACGATAGCTCGTTGGAAAGGTATAGTCTAGGAGATTCATTTTGGGGGCTCAATTAGAGCCTTCAACAATCATTGAGAAACTCAATTCCCAAAAACCTTCATTTAGGCCCTCAAAATGGCCCCGGAAGTTAAAAACTGCTAAAAATAGCAAATTGCCAAAATTGCCAGAAAACTGTTTTTAGCCAGTTGGAAAAGGTGGGTGGCCATCCATATCAACCTGGATCAATCCTCCCTCCTTAGGAAGCAATGGTCTCCATTTCGTTGAGTTCTTGGGGGAGAGGGGAAAGCGATTGAATCTTGGTGTGACGCTTGCCTTGCTGGAGACGTTGCGCTGTGGAAGGTTGTCATGAACCTGTTGTTGGCGGGGTTGAATATGTTCAACCAGTCAGGATACATGAGATGTCTAGGTGCAGAAGGAATATTTGCGCTTTTTTGCATTCTTGTCGACCTGCTTCTGTTGGATAGAAGGTTCTTGGGTTGAGGTTGTAGTGGTTGCAGTATCCTTTTGTTCACCTTTTGAATAGATTGTGAAGAAGTTGAATTTTGTAGTATGAGATACTACCTTGCGGCATTTTTTAGGTGGGATAGTAGTTGGAACTACCTCTGGTATCCTGTAGAGATGACCCCCCAGAGTAACAATGACACTACGGGATCAAGACTCATAGATATCATGGCTCTTCCACATATATGGTTGGCCCAAGAGAACATCACATACATCCAGCGGGGAAACATCACATAACACATCATCCTTGAAGGGTTGGATGTCGTATGAAAATCGACATTGTTGGTTGCGAAGCCATATCTCCTCCCTAGCGAAGCCACCCGATGTTGTATGGTTCTGGGTGTGGTGTTGTCGACAATCCCAACTGTTTGACGACCTCTGCTCAAATGAGGTTCTTTTTTCTTCTGCTATCAACAATAAAATGCAGCAAGGTCTTCTTCACCCACATCTGTGAATGAAAAAGGTGCTCCCCCTCTTGAGGATCTGTGGGTTCTTCTAGTTGAATTGTTGCAGTTCATGACGTCGAGCTCATAGAGTGTCTTGTGTTATCCTTATTTCACAAGAGGGGTATTGATAGAGCGACTTACTATGTCTCCACATATTTCTCGTAATCCCATAACACTCAAATTACCCATTGTTGCAAATGAATGGGAAGGAAAGCATCAAAGTCTATATGGGGTGGTAGAAAGGGCACACATTGATGGGTGAAGGATATATCTAGAATACCCCTGCTCCTTTTCATATCATAGAATAATAATGCTCTCTAGATAAATCCATGAGCTTTAGCATGGAAGAGATAATTGAGAAGTACAGGTATGACTGTGGATAAATAAAGGAGGGATATCTCCCACATTCCGCCATGAGTGATAGCAGGTACCACTTAAAATTTGGAGCATGCACCATATGAGGAGTGTGTCAAATGGAGGGTTCGATCAAACGAGGGCAGTGGAGAAATGTCAAGAATATGTGTGATATTTGAATTTGGTTCATTGGAATCTTGTGTAAGAAGCCAAAATTCAAGCCCTGATATCGTCTATGCTCAAGGAAATCCAACGAATTGGAATTTGACGGACTTTATAGATATCGTAGGTGATACCTAATTATTTAAAACGGACCTGATGGCATAGTTGTACAATTCTATCTTTGGCTTGATTGTTGTCTTCAAGAAGCAATCCTTCCTTAACAAGTCACTTTCTATAGAATAAAAAAGAATGGATTTGGTTACCATCATTTCTTCACAATCCAAAGGTAAGAAAATATTTTTTGAGTTAGATGATGATGCGGGAGGATTTTTTGCTTCCAAACCAACCTTGTTTGACTAGACCTAGGGGGTCTTGAATTATTGTAAAATTCTTATGTTTTATTTAAATTCCATAGGATAGGGTTGTTGAGTTGAAATTTATGTGAATGCAATTGAATCTGCCTTATTGAGCAGATCTCGAAAGTTATGGGAGATAGTTGAGGATTTTGTGTATCTAAAGGACCCTAGAGATTATTGAGTGAGGGATTTTAGGATCTGAACCTAATTCGGGTGTCAGAATCCTCGTGTATAATTTGTAATCCTACGAGCATGAGAAAGGTGGCCAATCGAATAGAGAATCGGGCCAATGTGTTGAGAAGAGGCTGATTACTGAAAATCGAGCCAAAGAAGAGAAGTCCAATATGTGAGATCATGTAAAGAGAAGTTCTAACTATAATTTTATGTACAACAATTGATTTAATAGAATTTTGTGTATTTATCTGGTGTCTCTATGTATCATTGGAAAACATATTGAGTATTGAAACCCATATCAGATTCTTTGTATGTAGATTATTTCCCCAATTCATGTGTGTAGGTGTTAGGGTTTAACTGTGTAATGAAACCTTTAAATTCAAGAATGCAGGGTCATTGGAAGGATAAGAGTTAAAAGGAGGATCGATGAACCAGAGCTAATGGTAGAATGAATTAATCAAAACTCAATAGGTGAGCAGCATCGGAGTAAAAATGAAGATGAACTAGAGGAAGGAAACCTTTGCAGGCGAGAAGGAGCAGTAACCATCTGTTCAAGGACGATAGTTAATTGTGATCGTCGATTTATGGGATCAGGACTTAATTGGTGAGTTTAAGTTTGGACAACCAGGATTAGAATAATAGAGAATGGAAGATCCAATTATGATCATTGATCACTAGAAGGATCAACAACCAAGATCATCAGTCTTTCAAACTGACTTAAGTATTGAAACCTATAAGAGATCGTGACCGTCAATTTTTCTGGATCGACGAAGGAAATTTTTCACATGATCACAGTCTGACACGGTGGAAAGGGGATGTTAAAGTAGAATATTCATAATGTAAGCTAGAAGGATACTCCAATGAAGGAATTCTGGTCAACAGTGAAAACGATCGGGATAGATCAACAGTGGTGATTGGAAGGAGATCCTTTCCATATCAGCAGTCATAAAATTACCTCGGGATAAAGAGATCAATGATTCTAAAGACTTCACATGGAAATGTGATATCAAATTTATAAAACCGTCGAAGTGCTTGGCAAAACAAAGACTCCAACCGATGGTCTAGATGAGTTCGTAGTAGCCAGATCAATGACTACGAAAGTAATCGGTGGCCTCACCTTATTAGTTGTCGAAAAGATGCTTTCGAATTCCATAAGCTAGAAGAACTCCAATAGAAAAACACTAACTAACGGTCGTGATCTATTCAAATTTGAACAGATCGATGGCTCAAGAAAGGACACATGGCATCTGACACAGACACGTGACGAGTTGGCATCAACGATTGTGAAGAGGACACATGGTAGTTTGACCCACGGTTGTGAGTGAGACACATGGCATACATGAAACCATATATTGTTAAAGAAATGACCGACGGTGATGGTTATAGACGATGGAGAAAAAATATCCTTACGCAAATCGATGACATAAGATCATCCAAATATTTATTGTATCAAAGTTAGTTGTCGGATATCTTGACTCTGAACTATCGGAGTATATATTTATAAAATACCTAGAGAATTATTCCAATGACGATATCTAGCCATCCATTGGAGAGGAAACCTAACGGCTACGATTAACTGTTGATTGGAGCTCTTGATACAGAGACACTGTGATAGAGGCAATAGCTCGAGGAGGAGATCCAACCATCTATTTTATACGCAATCGAGGGTGGAAAAAAATTGCAATGGATATTAGCAATTGGTAATAGCACATGGTCAAGTGACGAGATAAAGGATCAGGTGCTAAAATAAAGGAGTTG
Source organism: Picea engelmannii (assembly GCA_009831015.1). Taxonomy (NCBI): domain Eukaryota; kingdom Viridiplantae; phylum Streptophyta; class Pinopsida; order Pinales; family Pinaceae; genus Picea; species Picea engelmannii. The sequence goes on along the minus strand of ML856182.1, from coordinate 18,628 downwards.
GTGAATGAATCTTTGGTGCGCGGTTATATTCTTGAGCCATAGAGAAGATGAAGGAATGAAAGCCAATTTGAGGAGTTCTTAAGTTTAGCACCTAACAATAGAGAACATAGAACTACGTTCGAAGGATATTTTTGGACCACGAATTAAAATTTAGGGCAACTTGACTTCCAAGTTGAAGAAGAATTAATTTTACAAATCTACGTATGTGGGTTACAGGCCGGGAGGTCATAAGTTTTGGTATCATAGTGGAAAATTTATTTTTTCCTGTGTATTTGATTTCAGATGGAATGCCTTAAATGAACAAAGTTCATTTTTGGTATCAGAGCGTGTAAATTCTCTTTGAAATTTTGTAAGGGATACAGAACATAGACAAAGTTCAACAAAAGAGAACTTAAGCAGATTGTGCAGACAAGCAGAAAATGAATTGGATTTCCTGAGTGAATTTATGTAGATTCGAGGTCATTCCAACCAAAGAAGCAGAGGAGACAAGATCTCATAACAGAACTTGCAGGTATTGATCTAATATTTTTATGATTAATTCTAGTTAATAAATGTATGATTGTAGGTACCAATAGAAGGAGAAGCTTGTGGAAAAAGAACCTTGCAAAAAGGAATGTTATAACACTCTCAACTAAATATTGGAAGTGAGAAGAAGGATAGAAGTTTTCAAAGAATGTGAGTAGGTGCAGAGCTAGAGAAGAGCAGAGGAGTGCTCAGAAGGTTCCAGTGGAGAGAACTAGTGATACCAAGAGGTCAAGCTGAAGAGAAAGCTTGGTGAGGTATTGAGTGGTAGATAGAGGAGACTTGCTATAGAGGATTGATGCAACTCACAGTGGACTAAGAGAAGTTCACGAGAGAAGAAATGGATATTACTATTGATGTTAATGACAGAGGTTCAAAAAGAAGCCACAACCAGAGGAAAGAGGATGCTAAAGCAATTGGAAAAAGAAAGATGAGTCAGGAAGAATTTAATGAAGAATTTATTGAGGTAAAGGAAATAGTTGGTGTCATTATGGAGCTTCTAAAGGAGAGTGAGAAATACCATAGATTGGGTTGGAATGTGAAGAATAAGGTCAAGTGGTGACCTATTGAGCAGTTGTATACAAGGAAGTTGAGACAAATCTTGATCTAGGAGGATTTACAAGGCCAAAAATTCAAAGTCCTCAAATATCAGCGAAAATGGCACCAAGTCGAAGAGCTCGTCGAGATCTTTCAAACAGTGCAAAAAGCACCTCAAATGGAGTATGGATGACAAAGATATGACCAAACAAAGTTTTGGTCAGCCTAGTCAAAGTCAATAGGGTGACTTAGCATCCGTACAAATGACATCATAAGTTGAATGTGTAGAGACGACGTCAGCATAACTTCATACTGATGTCATCATATCGATGTGGCATCATGAGAGACTGATGCATGGCATGTTGAATCAACATATTTGTGTGGCCAAACGACCCAATATAAATGTGACACGTGGCACCCCCAAGGAATGCCATGTAGTACCTCTCAGTGACCTCCATGTGGCAGGGTCGTATCGTACATGGAAAAAACACAACAACTTACTTCAGCAAGGTGACTGGACAAGGGTAGACTATCCCAGGGTGCCATGTGGTAGACCTAAAATGCCCAATGAGGGTATGAAATCAAATTTCAAAAAAAAAATAGTGTCCAATGGCCACATACCAAAAATATGGTGGTCAACATTATAGGAATTCGTGCACTGGTCCCCTCACACTTGGCGGAAGTTCTAGAATGTTGGAGGTTAAATATGGCGGAGGGTTGAAACGTTTTAAAAAATTTAATGTGTGTGTGTGTGTGTGTGTGTGTGTGTGTGTGTGGTTGGTTTTATTTTAATATAGTTGTTACAACTATATTTAAAATATTCCATGACTCATACCAAAAAGGAAGGGAGCCCGCGGGTTTGACCCCTAGTCACCCATATCACATTACATCCACTTACTAACGAACCAAATGATGGGACTTTGTTTATCCACCCAAATATTTTCATTTAAACCCAAGTATTCATCCACCCAAGGGCGTCTGCGCTCAACCGTATAGATCACAAGTTTCTATGCAGGTTGGAGTCATAATTGTAGGCCACAATGACATGCATTACAAGATGAAGAGCCTAGGAGTGGTCTGGGATTGACAGTGACAGAATTGGACGTTTTGACAGTCATTTTTCCACAATTTCTCACCACGAATACACCGGTGCAGTCATAATTTGCATCTGAACAATAGATATTTAGGGCATTTTAAGTTGTGAGGTATAGCCATATATTTATGCCAATTGTTGTTGAGATAATATAAATTCCTCTCCACTTCGAAGTGGGCTGGAGATGTAGTCCATTGTTGGGGTGAACTATGTTATCAAGATTTGTGTTATTTCCATCTTTATCGTCTTTTCTCCATATTCATGCCCTCTTTATTTGTGTTGCACATAAGCTTTATTTATGCTCTTTAATTAAATTCTTGTAATGGTCATCGAATAAAATATCTTGGATCATGTTGGTATCAGAGTGGCGTTTTTTGGCTTGAATTGCGAGTGTGAATGATTACTGGGGCCAAGCTCAAAGCAGGTGAAGGAAAACTCAATAATTTCAACCCAGAGATTGGACGTCCAACTCGAAGGAGGAAAATGGATGAAGATATTTGTGCAGAAAATGAGCAAGCTTTCCACAAGGATTTCTACCGAATGACAGACATGGTAGAAAAATTGTTTGCATATTACGAGAAGAGAGTGGAAAAGAAGGAAAAGAAGAAGAAATCTAAATGAGAGTATAATGATTCAGTGAACCAAGGAAGTGGAGAAGACCCTCCCAAGCCTCCATATCCATGTTCAAGTTCAATCTCTTCTTGCTCTTCCTCTCATTCTCATCATTCTAGTTTTCATCCACATGTGTCTAAAAATACATTATTGAAACTAGATGTGAAATTTATTTTTCCCATGTTTAATGGAGAAGCTAATGCAGATAAGTTAAATAATTGGATCGGATAGATTGAATTTTACTATCGTGTACTACAAATCAAAGAGGAAGAGGCGAAGATCCACTTGGATTCTCTTCAGCTAGAAGGCAAAACCCTTGTATGGTGGGAAATAAACTTTAAGAGAGGTAGTAAACATAATGGTAAACTCCTTTCTTCATGGCCTGAATTTACTTCTGCATTGAAAAAGAAATTGTATCCACTGGGTCATGTTCAAAAATCCATGATGGAATGGAAAAATTTAAGACATGGAAAATGTCAGAGTGTTCAGAGTTTCACAGAGGAGTTTAGGAAACATGCACTTTCATTGAATATTCCTTTATATTCTCCAGAGACTTTGATAAAATATATTGGTGCACTTCACATTTACCTTCGTCACACATTGTTTTTGTTTAATCCCACAAATACAGATGAGGTGTGTGTGCAAGAAACTCACCTTGAAAGCAGGGGAAATAATGTACAGGAATACCACACAAAGAAACCTTCCAAGTTCCAGGGCAACAAGTTCAAAGGAAAAAGAAAGGAGAAGAAGACAACGACAACAAAGAAAGAGGAAGGAAATCCCTCTTCCACTCATTGCAAGAAATATGGGCAAGATGATGAGCATTGTTGGAAGCTACATCTGGAGCTTAAGGAAAAAAGGTTTGGTGGAAAAGGGAAGTCGAAAACTGTTGATATAGTGCAACAATAACTTGGTTCTGATTCAGGTGATGAAATGAGGATTACAGCTGTTGGAGTAGAGGATAAAAATTCATTTCATGCTCGTTCAAGTTCCACAAATAAATCTCATGATAATGAAAGAAGAAGAAGTGAATTGTTTCATATAAGATTTGTATCTAAACACATAAAGATAGACCATCTATTTGATTTGGGTTCTCAAGTTAACTTAATCTCATAAACCTTTTTTTTTAAGTTGGGCTTAAAAACAAAACCTCGTCCTAAACCTTACCCTCTTGGTTGGGTGTGCGACAATGAAAAACTAAATGTCACCAAGCAGTGTAGAATTAGATTTTTCATTGCTTCAAAGTTGATAGATGAAGTTGATTTGGATTTTGTCCCACTTGATATCTATGGAATAGTTTTTGGAATCCCCTACCTTTATGATAGAAATTCCCTCTTCTTCATAAATGAGAACAAATACCATCTCAAAAAAGATGGAGTGGAATACATTGTTAGAGCTCATAGTATGAAAGTTAATTCATCCAATGTTAGTGCAGGACAGATGAAAAGACTCAACAATGCTAACAATAGATATGTGCTCATGGTTGTGAGGGAAAAGGATGTTGAGGCATCTTATTTTTTCAAAGGATTTGATCCCTCACATAAAGATTAAATGATTGATGATATATCTAACTATGATGAGATGTTTCAAGAACCAGGTGGATTTCCTCCCAAGAGGGAGATTCAAAATGAGATACATCTTCAACAAGATTCCCCTCTTCCAAATGTGGGCATGTACAGGATGTCAGCAGTGGAAATGGTAGATATTAAGAAACAGGTGCGGGACTTGCTGGACCAAGGAGTCATCAAGACTAGTTCATCTCCATGTGGTTCTCCAATTGTGTTGGTTCCAAAGAAAGATGGAACATGGAGAATGTGTGTTGATTATCGGGCTCTCAAAAAAATCACAATGAAAAACCGATACCCCCTTCCTCGTATAGATAATTTGCTTGATCAATTAAATAATGTCATTTATTTCACTAAGTTGGATTTGCGCAGTGGATACCATCAGATAGGGCTTGCTGAAAATTATGTGTGGAAGATTGCTTTCAAAACCAAGTAGGGTCTATTTGAGTGGTTAGTAATACCTTTTGGGATTTGCAATGCCCCGAAAACTTTCATGTGTGTAATGAATGATGTATTTCGACCATTCTTAGATGACTTTGTAACTGTATACTTAGATGACATTCTTGTCTTTAGTAGAACTTGGGAAGACCACATAAGGCATGTAAATCAAGTATTGGACACTTTGCAAAGGGAAAAATTGTATGTAAAATTGTCCAAATGTGAATTTGACAAAACTTCTTTAGTGTATTTGGGTCATATTGTAGCAGGAGGACAATTGAAAATTGATCCTTCCAAAGTTGATGTAATTGTAAATTGGCCTAAGCCTACCACTGTAACAAAAGTGAGAAGTTTCTTGGGTGCAGTTCAATATTGGATAAGATTCATAGCTAACTTCTCATTCATTTCATCCCCTTTACATGCCTTGAACAGTGTGAAGCAAGCCTTTCATTGGGGAGGAAGGCCACACAAATCTTTCGACACCTTGAAAGAGAAGATCAACACAACAACAGTATTGGCATTTTCAAACCTACAACAACCATTCAAGATTTAGACAAATGTTAGTGGATATGCCATGGGTGCAAAATCGATGCAACAATGTAAGCCTATTTGTTATCACTCTAAAACATTTTCTTAAGTTGTTGTTAATTATCCCACATATGACAAAGAGTTGTACACATTGGTTCAAAGTGTCAAGAAACGGAAGCACTACTTGATAGGTAAGGAAATGATCATACATACAAACCACCAACCCTTACAATACCTCGAGTTATATACCAAGCTACAACAATCTCTTCATTTCAAATGGATGGGTTTCCTTCAATAGTTCCACTTGGTAATCAAGTATAAAAAGGGTACAAGTAACAAAGTAGCAGATATGATTTCTAGGTTTCCTATTTATGCATCTCTTGTTTTGAAAAATGTGTCTTTATCTCATGATAGCTATGTGGAACAATATGCTACTGATGAGGATTTAAAAAAAAATTATGAGAAGCTAACCCATGCTACACATGTGGAGAACTATAATTTGCAGGGCAAGTTACTCTACCATTTTGGCAAGCTATATATTCCTGCAAGTGAAAGAGTCCATGTAATTCAAGAATCTTATACTTCTCTTGTGTCTAGGCATTTTGGGGTAGGAAAGACTATGGCTCATCTGCAGACGTTTTTTTATTGGCCTCGAATGAAATAAATTGTAACCAAGTATGTAAATGGGTGTGTGATGTTCTCTACTTATAAGCCCACTAATAGAAAATCGGGGTTGTACACACCACTCCCTGTTCCTTCTCATCCCTGGGAGAGTATCTCCATGGATTTTGTAGGGGGGTTTCCTATGTCAAAAATGGGTCATGACTACTTGTACGTAGTAGTGGATAGGTTTAGCAATATGTGTGTCTCGATGCCATGTAAAAAACATATCATTGTTGAGTAAATTGCTCATCTTCTCTTTCAGCATGTAGGGGTCCACTTTGGACTGCCCACATCCATTATCTCGGATCGAGACACTCGATTACTTGGAGAGTTTTGGACAAGCTTGTGGAGAACGATGGACAGCAAGTTGAAGAGGAGTATTACTTCCATCCAAAGACTGATAGACATAAAAAGGTAGTTAACAGAACAATGTTTCGTTTACTCTGACGTTGTTGCAGCAAACATCTCAAGTTGTGGGATGACCAGATACAGTATGTGCAGCATGCATACAACCGAGCCTTGCACTCTTCCACCCAGAGTTCACCATTTGAGAAATGTTTGGGTATCTACCTAAGAATCCCTTGGACTTGAAATTTGGGAAATACATCGCCTCATGTAAACAAAGAGATGAAGACAGAGCCCGCAACTTCATCCAGATGATTCAACAGGTACACCAGATAATCCAGGAATAATTGGAAAAGATTCAGGCACAATACAAAGCTCGGCATGACAAACATAGAGTTGATCACCAGTTCTAGGTTGGAAATCAAGTGTGGTTCCACATCAGAAAATATAGGTTGAAGGGTGAAGGAAAGAAGCTCAATCCCATTAGATATGGACCCTTCACCATCTTCAAGAATATTGACACAAATGATTTCCACCTAGATCTACCATTGTACATGCATATATACTTAGTTGTAAACGTAGAGAACCTAAAACTTTATGAGCCTCAAATGATCATGGATCAAAGGGATATTGTTTCAGTACCTTCAATGGACGAGTTTTCTCCTGAGTACTTAGATGATTTAAAGGAAGATATCATCTTGGACAAAAGGACGAGGAATTCATGCTGGGGTGATGTTAAATATCTACAAGTAGGCCTTAAGGGCACACATCCAAGAAAATCACGCTAGATTGAGAAGGGGAAAGTGAGGGAGAAATTCCCTCATCTATCTATTGATTGATAAGGATTTTGGAGGCCCAAAATATTCTTAGTGGGGAGGAATGATCCAGGTCGAGGATCGAAAAGGACAAAAATATAAAGTCCTAAAATATCAGAAAAAATGGCACCAAGTCAAAGATATCGTCAAGATATTTCCATTGGCATAAATGGCACCTCAAACAGAGTCTGGATGACAAAGATATGACCAATCAAAGTTTTGGTCAACATAGTCAAAGTCAATACGGTGACTTAGCATCCGTACAAATGATGTTAGCAACTAAATGTGCAGGGATGACAAGGACAACACACAACTACTTACGTCAGCAAGGTGACTGGACAGAGGTAGCCTATCCTAGGGCACCACATGGCCCAATCACAAGGCACCACGTGGCAGCCCCAAAATTCCCAATGAGGGCCTGAAACCAAATTTCAAAAAATACAAATATCGGTCGCTAGACCGATCGACATCGAATCTGGCCTACATCCACATACTAAAAATCTGGCGGTCAAAATTTATTACGTAAATATGTTCACCAGTCCCATCAAACTTGGCACAAGTTATAGAATGTCAGAGGTTAAATATTGCGGGGGGTTGAAATGTTTTAACAAATGTAATATATATCCATGGTTGGTGTTATTTTAATATAATTGTTACAACTGTATTTAAAATAATCCATGACTCATACCAAAAAGGCGGGGAGCCTGCGGGTTTGACCCCAAGTCTCCCCTATCACATTACATCAACTTGGCAATGAACCAAACAATGGGGCTTGGTTTATCTTCCTAGAGATTTTCATTTAAACCCTAAGTATTCATCTGCTTGGGGGGGTCATCACTCAGTCGTTCAGAGCACAAGTTTCTATGCAGGTTGGATTCATAATTTCATGTTGCAGTGGCATGCATTACTAGGTGAAGATCCCAGGAGGGGCATGGGATTGACAGTGACAGAATTGAACTTTTTGACAGTCATTTTTGCACAATTTCTCATAACAAATTCTTTGGTGCAGTCATAATTTGCATCCAGACAGTGGATCTTCATGGAATTTTCATTTTTGAGGTATAGCCATGTATTTATGCCAAATTTTTTTGAGATAATATAAATGCATCTCCACTTCAAAGTGGGCCCAAAGACGTAGTCCATTGTTGGGATGAAATTCGTTATCAAGCTTTTTGTTATTTCCATCTTTCTCATCTTTTCTCCATATTCATTCCCTCTTTATTTTTGTTGCACATAAGCTTTATTTATGCTCTTTAATGCAATTCATGTAGTGGTCATCAAATAAAATATCATGGATCAAGGCTTGAAGCACAGGCTTAGTGTTTGGATGGAGGAAGATAAACTCAGAGCAGCTGAGTTTGGATAGAGGATGACAGAGGAGAAAGTTCACTTTTGTGAATTGGAGCAAGGACTATTCCTTAGAGAGGATGATGGTGGAGATGTTGGTGAGAGACATGTTGAGAGTCTCATGACCTATCAGGATATTTCAAAGCAACATGTGGAAATGATGTTAGAGGCATCAAATGAGACCATGGGGTCTTATATTTTTAAAACTAATGATTTGTGTGTGTTTACATGATGTGCAAAGGGTGAAGTTGGACAGTCATCTAGAACTGTCATAAATATTGTTGAAGGATTCTTTCTAAAGGCATAGAAGCATAGCAGAATTAGAATTATGTTGTGAGGAAAGATGAGATATTGTCATCTCATGAAAGTAGTCCTGATGAATACTATACACAACTTGTAAATGAGGAAGAAAAAACTAAGGATGGAATTTTGATAGGATGCTTAGACCAGCATAAGGAGATGATTCCAAATCTGACCCAAGAGTCTCATAAATTTAAAATTGATCATTGGTGTGTGTATGCAGGTTATGAAGGCAACAACAAAGAAAAAAAAAAATGAGGAGCAACATTCAAATATAATTCTGACAGATTATGATGAAGAATTATGATTGTTGGAAGAGTGGTTGATTAATCTAAATCTTGAAGGAGACTGCATAGTTGTTGCAGACACGGAATCTTCAATGATACCTGATCTGAAGGAAGAATTTGAGGCATCAAGAGGAGAAAAGGAAAAGTTATTAGTTTTCCAAACTAATTATTTGTTTGAGTATACAAATTATAGAAAACCAGAGGATGCAGAGTTGTCTAAGGAAGGTGGATTTATGCTACATAAAAACAGAGAAGATTTTGAAGAGAATTCCCATGGACTTGAGAACATCAAAGGAATAGAGGCCAAGGAGTTGGAAGCAGATATATGGGGCCCATATGAAGGACAGAGCCAACAAAATGTAAAGGAAATTGATGATGAAGAAGTCCAAATGGAGATACCATGGGATGAGAAAGACAATCATCCATAAATTGCAATTGGCTGAGAAATATGATATCGGCAAGGTGAAAGGAAGTAAGGAAAGTGAGAAGCAACATAAGGTTTGGAATCCAGAAGGAATTCAACAAATCAAGACCCATGATCAGGAGATCATGAATGATTTTAACCCTGAGAGTTTGATGCAAGAGAATTTTTTGCTCCAAAACAACCTTGTTTGACTAGACCTAGGGGGTCTTGAATTATTGTAAAATTCCTATGTTTTATTTAAATTCCATAGGATAGGGTTTTTGAGTTGAAATTTATATGAATGCAGTCGAATCTTCCTTACTGAGCATATCTCGAGAGTTGTGGGAGATAGTTGAGGATTTTGTGGATCTGAAGGATCCTGGAGATTATTGAGTGAGGGATTTTAGATCTGAACCTAATTCGGGTGTCAGAATCCTCTTGTATAATTTGTAAGCCTACAAGCATGATAAAGGTGGCCAATCAAATAGAGAATCAGACCAATGCATTGAGAAGAGGTCGATTACTGAAAATCGATCCAAAGGAGAAAACCCCAAACTGTGAGATCGGGCATAAAGAAGTTTTCACTGTAATTTTATGTACAACAATTGATTTAATGGAATTATGTGTATTTATCTAGTATGTTTGTGTATCATTGGAAAAAGTGTTGAGTATTGAAACCCATATCAGATCCTTTGTATGTAGATTGTTTCCCCAATTCGTGTGTGTGGGTCTCGCGGTTCAACTGTGTAATGAAACCCTTAAATTGGAGAATGCAAGGTCATTGAAAGGATTGGAGTTAAAAGAAGGATTGATGAACCAGATTTGATGGTAGAATGAACTAATCAATAGTCGAAAGGCAAGTCGAATCAGAGTAAAAATGAAGATGAACCAGAGGAAGGAACCCTTTGCAGGCAAGAAGGAACAATAACCGTACATTCAAGGATGATAGATAATCGTGATCGTCGATTTATGGGATCAGGACTTCATTGGTGAGTTTAAGTTTGGAAGGTCGGGATTAGACTCAGAGAGAAGAGAAGATCCAATCGTGACCATTTATCATTGGAAGGATCAAAAACCGAGATCATTAGTCTTTTGGACTGACTTAAGTCCCAAAACCTAGAAGAGATCGTGACAGTCAATAGTCCTGGATCGACGGCAGAAAGTTGTCACCTGATCAGATTCTAACACGATGGAAAAAGGATTTTAGAGTAGCATATTTGGAATGTAATATGGAAGGATACTATGACGAAGGTAGTTCGATAAATGGTGTAGATAGATCAGGATATATCAACGATGGTGATTGGAAGGAATGCCTTTCTATATCAACGATCATGAAAGTAAATCAGGATAAGGAGATCAACGATTCCAAATACTCCATGTGGAAGTGTGTTATCAGAGTTATAAAACTGTCAGAGTGCTCAGCTAAACAAAAACTCCAACTGATGGTCCAAATGAGTTTGGAGTAGCTAGATCAACAGCTACGAAAGTGACATGTGGTGTCACCTTATTAGTTTTCAGAATGATGCTTTGGGAGTCCATAAGCTAGAGGAACTTTGATAGAAAAACACCAATGAACAACCAAGATCTATTCAAAGTTGAATAGATTGGCGGCTCAGGAAAGTTCACGTGGCAGCTGACAGAGACACATGACGAGTTGGCATCAACGATTGTGAAGAGGACATATGGCATTTTTAACAACGGTTGTGAGTGAGACACATGGTAGACATGTGGTCGTATATTGTTAAAGGAATGATCAATGGTGATAGCGATAGATGGTGAAGATCAAATATCCTTATGCATATTGACAGTGTAATATCGTCTAGAGATTTAGTGTATCGGAGTTAGTTGTCGGAGCTATTGACTCCGAACCATCGGGTATATAACTCTGAAATACCTAGAGAAGTATTCAGACGATGAGATATATATGTCCATCAGAGAGGAAACCTAATGGATATGATTAATTGTCGATTGGAGATCTTGATACAGTGACACTCTGATAGAGGCGATAACTCAAGGAGGATATCCAACTGTCCATTTTCTATGCGATCAGCATTAGACAAAAATTGCAGTGGATGTTAGCAATTGGTCATAGCACATGGTCAAGTGATGAGATAAAGGATAAGGTGTTGGAATAAAAGAGTTGGTGAATGAAGCTTTGGCACGTGGTTATATTGTTGAGCCACAGAGAATATGAAGGAGTGAAATCCAATTCGAGGACCGCTTAAGTTTAGCACCTAACAACAGAGAACATAGAACTATGCTTGAAGGATATTTTGGTCCTGCAAGTTAAAATTTGGGACATCTTGACTTCCATGTTGAAGCATAATTAATTTTACAAATATGCATACGTGGGTTACAGGTTGGGAGTTCATGAGATGAGGAATTTGAATAGTCATTGTAAGAGGTCGTGTTGACACAAATTTTTGATCTGTTTTGGTACTTTCTATTTTAGTCATTCTTAGGATTTTTCTTGCTTATTTTCTTTATTTTTCTTCTCTTATATCAAAAAAATTCCAAGCACTTAGTCATTTTTCGAGTGATGTCGAGTAGGCCAAAACAAATCTCAAATCTGCATGTCTGTAATCCCTTTGTACCGTAGATCCACATTCTTGTTATTGACTTTTTTCATCTTTTACCTCCAACTACCTTTTGATTTTCTTTCATCTTTTATACTCAGTCAATTTTTCAAAAATGTGGATGTGGAGCTGCATAGAAATCATTAAACCTTTTCGAATGGCCCAGGTCCACAACCCCGCACTCACCAAAACACTTTATTCTTTTTTCCTTTCAGTACTTAGATAAATTCAATCAATGCATATGTGGAGCTACGTACCATCCCTCAAATCTTTCTTAGGTCTCCACTTCCACAAGTCCGCAGGTACGCATTCACTTTTCACTTTTCACCTTTTCATGCTTAACCATATTTCACATTTCAGAGCAGGCCTCCTTACTTTTCCTTATTCTTCCTCATATACATGTTTTTATATTTGCATGTCTACAAGTCTACAACTCTCTTAACACTTAACCATATCCGTAATCCCAATGCGGACCTTGTCACCCTTTCCTGAATTTGTGCTCACAAACATTTAGGTTTGCAACCTCGCAACTCCACATTTCCATGTTACACATTTCACACTTCCTATACATCATTTTGCACCTTCATACTTAACACTTTACATCCATCATACCATCACATCACCACATCCCATCATATTTATTACCCCTTCCACATCATTTGTCACTCTTAAAAGCATAATATCATTATTTAAGGCATAATACATCGATTAAGGGTCGCAATAAATCCAAATCCCATGATAACTGATGACATTTAAAGCATTATCTATGATTGATTGAGTTACCAAAGCAGTACGTGGTGGAATTTAATAAAATAAAAATTCCAACCTGTAAGTATCGACAGTAGCTCCACCTTTGTAAAAAGAAGAAAAGATGTCAAGTAAGAAGAAAAAAATGTTTTGTGTAAATACATTGAACACATTGGGTCGTGAAGATCAACAGTTCCAATGGTCTAAGGCATATAAATACTATAAGTCTCTTTCTCTAGTTGAGAAGAAGATGAACCTAATCTAGACTTCGTGAATAACATTAGCATGATGTGTTTCAGAAGTAACTGACATGAAATATATTGTTCAATGGTGCACAGATAAATTTTACTATGAACGAAGAATAATTCAAATGCAAGCTCATCGACCCATTTATCTAGCTCCTTCAACATTTTCTAAAATTCTACAACTCCCTGCACAAACTATGTGATTCAAGAGCGAGGAAGTTGATGAATTTCTGAAGTACCATAAGGGAGGAAACAAATTTTTGAGAAACTATTTGGAAGATCTAACTTGTAACCCTGATACTTCTAGAATCGAGGTAAATTCGCTAGAATACCCGTACAAAGAATTTGCTTGGCTATTTGTATGCATTCTCAGTTTGGAATCTACCATGTTTACATCAAGAAATGTTATATATGATATGCATTATGCCCTACATGAAAAATCTATCATCGATTGGGGTTATCTCATTTCAAGTGAAATTTCCTCCCATCCAAATAACCTCAAAAATAATCATAAATTCTATAGGACTTCTTACCTCATTTTTTCCATTGCTTATGGCCATGTTTTTGAATATTTGTCACGGGAAAAACATGTTGATTTTAAGTTGGAACCAATATGTGCATGGTATTCAATTTTGTACAAACATAAAGCCCAATTAAGTTTCTACCTAGTTCATAACAATTTCATCTCAGAGTTCAAAAAGTTAATATTTGGACAGGACACATCAAGGTTATCCTTGGAAGCAACTTCCTTTCTCACTAGAAAACGGATTTATGAGTTGTCTGAAGAATTCACTGTAATTATAATATTTGGTAGTAAGGAGAATCCATTCCTTCTACCATTCTATACATTAGATAAACTCTTTATCGAAGAAGTATGCAGGCAATATAAGACTTGGGCTCACTTCTTCCATGATAAAAGGAAAAGACAGTTTATACCCCTACCATGGAAAATTGGGATTTACATTGTTAAACACATAACTCACCTAAATGAATTGGCAATACATTATGAACAGATTGGGTTGAAGGAAGCAAAATTTGTTGAAGGTTTTAATCCAGATAACAAATTTACTACACATATGCAGTTAGTTGGTTACTCTTCACACTTCATCAGAATTGAACAATTTCAAGAGGGTGGTGGAGATAACTGGGATCTACAGGAATTAGAGGCCTACTGAATCTCAAACGACATACAAGAATTAAATAGTATAAATGAAGGACATAGACAACATGGCAGAGAAACAAAAAATCAAAACCCCAATTCGCCAAAAACATCTCAAAGAAGCACTCCATCAAGACTGAAAAACAGAACTAGTGGAATGGATATTAGAAAACCATCAGTTGGAGTCTCATATGATGGTGGAGATAAAGACCCACCAAGGAAAGGTCTTGAAAAAACACATAATACATACACTCATGTAAAAACAAAAATAAATATTTCATCAATGGAAATAAACGCACCAAAAGTCCAGGAAAGTCCCCATGCAATGGACATGGATGAGCTCATTGAAGAACCTGGCTGGTCTGCGCAGACGTTGTTAGAAACCATAGAAATTGTTGATGCTATTATGACTCGAGATCTTTAAATATTTTAAGAATAATCTATCACTCTACATCACACAGCCTACAATAATGAAAATAAAAAACTATTGTTGGAAGAAGTTAATACCAAGAATAAAAATTCATCAGAACGATGGAAATATTCGATTGATTTGGATGGAGTAGCACCATCCAAAATTGCATAATTTCATGGAGCTACTGGAGATGCATTAAGACAATCAATTGACAAAATGGAAAAAGAGAATTCAGAGTTAAATAAAAGGATAAAGGAGTTAGAAGTTTATTTGGTACCATGACCATTGTTTCCATAACCTTTCAGTTCTATTCAGCCCACACTTGAGTTGGAGGATATCCTAGAAAGCAGTATAAAATAAAAAGGCTCATCGATTTTATTACAGGTTGTAACAAAATATGTTGGTGATTCCATACAAAAAAGGATTGATATAATTCAGGGGATTTGGGAGCTTGCCCAAAGTATTGCTAGTTTTTCCTCCAGAATACATAATTTCAAAGAATATTTGCAGAAGGATTTGGAAAATGATTAAGGATTTTTCAAGGAAGTTGTAAACGCATTTTCAACCAAAGTCTCAAGATTGAATGAATATCAAATGAAGGAACAAAAACTTCCCTTGCCTTATCGTATGAAGCAGATTAATGCATGTTCGCTAAGGAGAATTAAAGAGTTAAGAGAAATGATAAATGAAACCGAGGCCCTAAGGAATAAAAAGAGTGATCTATTTCTTAAACTTGTTAGTCTTACCAAGAAATTAGAGGGTCCCAATTTATTGATGGATACCATGATATTAACCAAAGAATCTTTAACGGGACAACTTAATGCACTAAAATTTGCTTGGGCTAATGAATTTACCGAAACTATAGAATTTTTTGAAGATGAAGTTGAAAATTGGTTAGTTCGGTATATCAACAGGAATGATGAGGTGGATGACACTTTGCATCAATCAGAGCTAGATATGATAGAATTTGAAAATCAGTTATTTGAAATTAAAAAAAAAAAAAATGAAATTACCATGGCACCCTTAAGAGAGTACATTGAGGAATGGTTGAAAAAAACATTAATCAAAATTACCGAACCAGAAAATCAAGAAACAGTTACAACGGTTATGCCACCTCAACCATGACATGTAACTATAAAGGAGTCAGCTCCAAGAAAGTAAAGGTTATGATATCTCTTCATCACAGTGAGTCAAACATTAACTTTACCCTTTCGGTTTTCCTTATGTCCATTTTTTCTACAATCATTTGTCATGTTGCCTTTGTCTCCTCGATATTCTATGGGATTTAGGTTGATTCTTGGTTGTCCTTCTTTTATCTTCCAGTTCTTTTCACTTTATGGTCTGCGGGAACCCTATCTTTGTCCTCTTTGAAGGGCAAATGCATTTTGTTTTTTTTAGATACATTTACCTTTGTATTTAAAGACTCGTTACTATTTTTGAGACTCCAAGAGAGCTACTTGGGATATTACATTACTATATTCTCAAAGACTTTGGTTAGAAGCTTGAGTTTCCAAATGTTTTGTCCAGCATAATATTTTTGGCACTTTAGTGAATGATAATTTAAAGCTCTCTTCTAGTTGCAGTCTATTTTCTATTCTCTCTATTTGTGGAGATCGTTAAATGTTCTGATGAATATTGTGATGGATGTAGATAAGTTATTTATATTCTATGTACATTTTATATATTTATATTGTAAATATACATACATATGAGTTTCTTTTAAAACACCTCATCCCTAATCTCATGTGTTGTTTTTCCTTGAATGTGAATGTAAATATTGAGTCCGGTCCTTCCCAAATTTTGTTTTGTTTCATTTTATTTTCATGGAATTATAAGAACGAGAGGAATATCATCTCTCTAAAAATGGAGGAGGGTTCATATCCTTGTAAGGTTGATCTTTGATCGTGAAACAATCTCTTAGATCAATAGGTCATTGAATCCTCTAAGGACTAATTTTTACTCAAAGGGATTTATGTGGTCAAGAAAGTGAGTGAGGATGTGTCGAGCATCTCCTAGTTGTAGTTGTGGTGTTTCCCAAATGGCACATTGATTGTCACCTACTCAACCCATTTGTTACTACTGACACCATGCAAAGGAATTTCCCACAGATCGAACCCTACTCCGCTTTAACCTCCTCTTTCCAGGATTCACACTTGAATCTCAAACTCGTGGATAAAGAGAATTCGACCCAACTATGTAATTAAATCAACCAGAGTGTAGGTGAAGTCGGATAGGGGGGAGAAATACGCTAACAACTCTTAAAACCAGTTTATCAACTCTCACTTTCTTTGCAATAGCTATGGAATGGGAGCCATTGATTTCTCATCTCCCAAATTACCCAACAATGAAGGATACAGAGATATTGGGATTTCCCAACTTTGACAGAACTAAGGGCTCGGCTCTATAGAAACCAAGAGGAATCCAAGCATAGAAAATACACCACCCATGAAAGTGATTTGCATCGTGCAAGGAAGAGAAATAATTCCTTGACGATATCGTCTCCAACAAGAAATCTGATGTTGAAGATCAAGCTCATAGGTATAAACTTCAATTGAAATCCAAGAATGATGGATCTGTTAGCTATGTGGTATTGGAGAAGAAATAAGAACTAGAGAGTATGTAGCAATGAGCAGACAAGATCATGGATTTATCTAAAAACACCAAGGCTCTAATTTCATTGACAAACCTTGAATAACTCCAGGTGTTTATTTATTTTATTAGTGTGAGTCACATGTAATTACAATGAGATATGACCTTTGGTTTCATCTTCCAAGAGATCTAATGACTATTAGTATTTACCTATCGACACCATAATATTTACAATACACCTAATGACTATTAGTATTTACCTATCAACACCATAATATTTACAATACACCGTAATCATTAGGATAAGGTATCTAACAATGGTAATTTTTTTGTTGCAATGGTACTCGTTGTTAAGTCCATTGTTTCAAAAAAAAAAAAAAACTTGAAAAAAAATGGCATTGTCATTACACCACTTTTCAATTTGGGGATTGATTTTAAGGCTTTTTTTTGCCTCATTATGAGGTTGTTAACACCATGATTGCAAAAAGTGGTATTTTTTACTCCATAAAAAAAAATGTTGTGAGCAACACCACTTTTTGATTCAACGATTGATTGCTCATTTAAATGGTGTATTGGTTGGGGGCAAGGAAGAAGTGGGTGGAGTTAGGGAAAGGAAATGAGAGATAGAGTGGTGGGAGGGTAACCGAGAATTGGTGTTGCCCTGCCTCCCTCCTCAAACAATTTCTTATATTTTTTTTGTTTTTTTTCAAGTTTTAAAACTTTATTTTTTAATTAATGGTAATTTTAATATATATATATATATATATATATATATATATATATA
>ML856181.1:17454-27822 GCA_009831015.1 Picea engelmannii | reverse complement strand
GTTTAGGTTACTACCTTTATTATAGGATGCAATCTTCCAATACTGTCAATGTGCATGGTAATGCTAGTGTAGCGCAATCTACTAAATTTATGTTTTATCGATAGGGTAATATGGTGTTCATGTATGGTCATCGTTTTATGGCAGTTTTATTGTAATTAGAAAATGTAATGATATGGTTATCTTATAGTAAAGCTAGCATAAACTTTTGTTATTGATAAAACATATATGGGGGATGTCCTGGAATTACATACAATAAATTACTCGGAGACTAGTAAGTGAGGGTTGTTGTTTTTAAATAATGTTGAACTTGGGTGTTAGTGGTCGGAGTCCTTTGTCACATGCCTTACGTAAAGGACATAGTCATTTTTCTTATTTATGTTGTACTTGATTGAACTCATTTAGTTTCTTGGTATGTTGTGTCGGGTGGGATGTAGACACCCCCCTGGTAGCCTTAGGAGACATGTTTAGGTGTGTGATTTCTCTGTGTAAAGAATCTAGTGTCGTATCAAGAGTCTCTGGCCCTTCAAAGGCAGCGTTTCCACTCTTGCGACACCCCTAACAGAGATTACTAGTTTCTTCCTGAGCAATTAGCCAGGAGACTGTCTAATCTTCTTTTGAGAAGACAGAAGACTAAAAGCCCTTCTTTTCTGTGCAGAAATAGTAACCTATACTGTTGGATTCTTCCATCTATGACTGCACTATACTTAACAACTGGAGTCAGTTTCCACTTACAGATGCTATTTGTATGGCTTACGTCAAGGGGAGATTATTTTTTGTTGTCACTGTGATATGTCGGGGTCATCTTGTTGTGTTCTTCTTGCTTGCGTCTCGTTCTAGGTCAGGTTGCTAGTTTCTGCCTGAGCAGTCAGCCAGAAGCCTGTCTAATCTTCTTTCGAGAAGACATAAGACTAAATGCCCTGCTTTCTTATCCAGAAATAGTAACCCTAACACCATGGATTCTTCCCTCTGTGTTCTTACTATGCACCCCCAGTATGGCTTAATGTTTGTGTTGTGTGCGTTATGCCTATGATCGTATTTTGTTGTAGTTACTCATTGTGTGCATTCAGTCTTCTTGTGCTGTACATCGTGGTTGCGTCTTGTTGGTTGTCGAGTGGCGACGTAGAGTCAAGTTTGTTTGTCACTTATACACGCGTGCACACACCTAAAAAAAAAAAAAAATTGCACCTGTCATCAGAGTTGTTGTCGCAACGAGGAGGTTGTTACATATGGTATCAGATCCAGTTCGACCCGCGACTTGGGATTTGCTACGGCTTTCATTGACATGATTAGATCTGATTATATTGTTGTTGATCGAGTTGATTGTGTGCGTGCAGGTAATCATGGTTAGAGGATGCCATGGAGGTAGACGACCGGGTGCTAGGGGAGGAAGCGTGACGCCTCCAGTAGCATCCACGCCTAAGGGGTCTAACCCCCAGGGAGGCGAGCAGGTTCTCAGACAGGAGCAGATAGTGGTTGGCGATGTGATTGGGATAATGAGATCCTTTCAGCACATGTCTGAGGCTCTGATCAACCGATTGGACAGAGATGAGGCCAGGGCGCCAACACCTGTTGAGGTTCCGTCGCGCACACCGACCGTTACAGGTAGCATTCACCGTGAACTCGAGAAGGTAAAATTTCCCGAGTTCTTTAGTGCCCTGGACGGCGCAGCCGCTTGGGCATGGTTGGAGAATATGGCGATGTGCTTCGCACTTCGTGATTTTACCTCCAACATGAAGGTCTGCATGGCAGTCTTTCAACTGAAGGGGAGCGCTCTTCTATAGTGGAAGATGCTCATGCCGCAGCTAAACGTGACCGTTGAAGATGTGTCATGGGAACTGTTCGAGGAATGGTTTCGAGAGAGGTATCTTTCTAAGGAATTCATTGAGCGTCAACTCAATGAGTTCAATTCCTTATGACAGGGAGGTCGTACAGTGCCCGAGTACGAGGCACATTTTATGAAGCTACTCCGGTATGCTCCGCACCTGAACACTGAGAAGCTCAAGGTCAACAGGTGCATGTTTGGCCCTAATGGCAGCCTGCGTGCAAAGGTTAGGATTTTGATGCCTCAAACCTTGCACGACGTTGTGCAAAAGGCCCTCATTGCAGAGGAGGAGCTTATCAGCGGGGCTCATACCAGGACTCCATCGAGACCAGCAGGGCAGGGTTCTGCTAGTACACTGCAACATCAGACACCGACAAGACATACGCCAGGATATCGTGGCTTCCAGAGGGGATCCACTTTTTCTACACCACGACGACCATTGCCTCAGAAACGGACACCTTATCGAGGACCTCAGAAGCAGCTTCGCCCGCAGCAGCAGCAGTTTAGGCCTGTTCAGCAGAATAGACCAGGTTTCTAGGCCAGCGGGCCGTCATCTTCTACTTCGGGTACAAGGACTACTGGGCCGAAGAAGGGGTGTTGGACATGTGGGGAGCCACACTACCAGCGCAACTGTCCCGTGGAGAGGACCAGAGCGTCTGGATCAGCCAGACTCACTAAAGTGGGAGATATGGGCAAGGCCCATCGGATTCATGCAATGGTGAATAACCGCCAGGCAGAGCACCAGTCGACTGTGCTCGAGACGACAGGTACTGTCGCTGACCAGACCCTTAGTATTTTGATAGACCCAGGATATACTGAGAGTTTCATTCTGGTGCAGCGCTAAAAATGATTAAGGTCAAGGAAGTCGATTGGGATGAGTTTAGCTTCATGGAGATGGATTCGAGAGCCAAACAGAAGGTTGGAGGAAAGGTTACAGGCTGTGCCCTTAACCTGGGAGAGTTGGTCACGAGGGTCAACTTGTACGCCACGATCTTAGGATCTTATGACGTCGTGATCGGTATGGATTGGTTGGAATCGCATGAGGTGATTCTCAACTGTAAGACAAAACAGTTGAGCTTGGTGGATGATGAAGGACAGAGATGTGTGATTGTAGGACGGAACCAGGGAGTATCCCTGAGGTTCGCCTCTTCCTTACAGTTATGGAAGAGTATGCGCAAGGGGTTCAAGCTTTATGCGATCCTTGTGATAAATGAAAAGGGAGTAGCAGAAGGTCTAGAACACCTTCCGGTGGTGAAGGAGTTTGCAGACGTATTTCTAGAGGAGTTGTCTGGGTTGTCGCCATAAAGAGAATTGGATTTTACCATAGACCTGAAACCGGGGACCGAACCAACAGCAAGAACTCCTTATTGGATGTCGACCCCGGAGTTGCAAGAGTTGAAAATGCAACTGAAGGAGTTGTTGGACCTAGGACTGATACACCCTAATGTGTCACCGTGGGGTGCACGAGTTATTTTCAGTTAGAAGAAGGACAGATCATGGAGGCTTTGCATTGACTACCGTCAACTAAACAAGGCTACGATAAAAAATCAGTATCCCTTACCAAGAATTGATGATCTGTTCAATCAAATGAAGGAGGATGACGTCCGTAAGACCGCTTTTAAAATGAGATTTGGACATTATGAGTTTGTTGTTTTACCTTTGGACTGACAAATGCCCCAGGGGTATTCATGAGTTTGATGAACGGGGTGTTCCACGAGTACTTGGACAAGTTCGTCCAAGTATTCATTGATGATATTTTGATCTACTCTCAGACGATGGAGGAGCATGATGAACACTTGTGCTTGGTACTACAGTGTTTGTGAGAGCACAAATTGTATGGGAAGTTGTCCAAATGCTCTTTTTATCAATCCAGGATTCACTACTTAGGGCATGTCATCTCCAGTGAAGGTATCGCCGTGGATCCAACCAAGGTTGAGGCTATTATGGAATGGCCTGCGCCGACGAATGTCACAGAAGTGCATAGTTTTATGGGTTTAGTAGGATACTATCGACGGTTTGTCGAAGGATTTTCAAGGATAGCAAATCCGATCATGGAATTGCAGAAGAAAAGAAAGAAGTTTGTTTGGACAGAGAAATGCACGGAAGCATTTCGGAGGCTTAAAGAGTTGTTGATGACAGCGCCGATACTAAAGGTCCCTGACATGGATGCAAACTTCTTGGTATGCACTGACGCATCCAAGGAAGGGTTAGGCGGGATCCTGATGCAAGACATATGAGTGATTTCTTACATTTCGAGGAAACTAAGAAGACATGAGGAGAACTACGCGACGGATGATTTGGAGTTATTAGCCATTGTATATGCCTTGAAGGTTTGGAGACACTACCTTGTTGGACGAAAATTTGAATTAAAGACTAATCATTGTGGACTACAACACATTTTCACGCAAAGTGATCTGAACACGACAACGGCGTTGGTTGGAATTGCTTAGCGAGTACGACTTCGAGATTACTTACATAAAGGGAACAATGAACCGAGTGGTGGACGCTTTGAGTCAGAGGCCACGCATCTTTTTGTTGTTACCTCTTCAGACGAATCTACGTGAGAATATTCTCACTTTACAGCATGACGATGACTGGTAAAAGGAAGTCCAGGATTTTATTAGACAAAACACTATGATGGTACCATGATATGAGGGATTTACTTTTGACAGCGATGGGTTAATGAGGTTTAGAGGTCGTATTTACGTACCGCCAAATGACGA
Organism: Picea engelmannii; assembly: GCA_009831015.1. Lineage (NCBI taxonomy): Eukaryota > Viridiplantae > Streptophyta > Pinopsida > Pinales > Pinaceae > Picea > Picea engelmannii. The sequence goes on along the minus strand of ML856181.1, from coordinate 23,277 downwards.
GTTGAGGATGTTGATCCTGAGCGAGGCTCATAGAGAGGTTTACATGGCTCACCCAAGAGTCATGAAGATGAGGGAAGACCTTAAACCCTTATTCTTCTGGAAGGGAATGAAGGACGACATAGTCAACTTTGTGACTAGATGTCTCGAGTGTCAGCAGGTAAAGGCTAAACATAGACACCCGACAGGATTACTTCAACCGCATGCTATTCCGGAATTGAAATGGGAAGTTATTTCGATGGATTTTATTGTTGGATTGCCACTGACGGCAAGGAGACATGACTCGATTTTTGTAGTAGCAGACACTCTGAGGAAGAGTGCTCACTTTATTCATGTGCGTACAACGTATCAGGCACCTGACATAGCGAGATTTTTCATTAGTGATATTGTGAGGCTGCATGGCGTGCCTAAGAAGATTATATCCGATCGAGGATCGGTGTTTACTGGACGATTTTGGACGAGTTTCCAAGAGGCCTTGGGAACTCAACTTAACTTTAGTACTGCGTATCACCCAAAGACTGACGGATAGATAGAACGTACAAACCAAATCTTGGAAGACATGTTGCGCATGTATGTGATGGACCAACAAAAACGTTGGGAGGAATTCTTGCCTCTAGTAGAATTCGCCTATAACAACAGTTACCAGAGCACCATTAAGATGGCGCCTTTTGAGTTTCTTTATGGGTGACCATGTCAGACGCCTTTGAGTTGGGATCGGCTTGAGGATAGGGTCCTATTGGGACCTAAAGTGATCCAATAAATGGAAGAGCAATTGCAAACCATAATACAAAGGATTAAAGAAGCGCAGGATCGACAAAAGAGTTATGTCGATGCGCACCAACTCGACCGTAGTTACGAGGTCGGTGATTGAGTCTTCTTGCGGGTTAAACCGCATAAGAGTCTGATCAAGTTGGGAAAGGGAGATAAACTCTCTCCTAGGTTCATGGGACCTTTCGATATTGTGGAGTGAAAGGGGCTCATGGCTTATCAACTAGCCTTACCTAATTCTTTGAGGCGCATGCATGATGTTTTTCATGTATCTGTTTTGAGACATTATATTAGTGATCCTACGCACGTCATTGACATGAGTTCCTTGCAGGTATCGGACGAGGGAGCGCTCATGGCTGAGCTGGTCCACATTTTAGATCATCGCGTTCGATAGTTACCACGTCGAACGGTAGATCAGGTCAAGGTCCAGTGGTACAATTTTAGCCCGCACTTGGTGACCTGGGACGACGCATATGATATGCGCCAACAGTTCCCATTTTTGTTTGATAGATAGACTTATGATATTGTGGTACTTATGATATGGTGGTACATTTATTTCGGCATGTATACTGAGAAACTTCGGGACGAAGTTTAGACCAAGAGGGGGTGTATGCAACATCCCGCTCTGGCGCGCTTACAAAACATATTATTTGAGGACACTTGCTCGCAAGTGATCTAGACTTTTCTGATGTTAAAACATTTATACTCGATTATGATGTGTTATGATAAATGACATGATGTATTACTATTGTTATATACAGGTGATATTGACTCAGTTTATTTGAGTGTGCAGGGTTTTTGACCTGGAGGATGCAGAGGCATCGACGGAACCCTTGAACTCCGGATTGAGTCAGGGAGTGTGATATTTGAGTTGATTTATTTACCATGATATTTATTGATTTGATGATAGTTGTTGACATGTTTTGACATGATGGTTGATGATGCGGGTTGACGATAGCTTGCCGACCAGACTCACATATGGAGTAAAGGGGCGAGACATTATTTCCATAGAGGTTAGGGAGAGGTGTGGACAATATCCCTACCAGAGCCTACTATCACTCCCGTCGTGGCTCGAACTGTAGGTTAACGATTACCTAGTTCGAGAGGATCCATGATGCCATGAGGGAAGACTACGACAGTCGCTCACGATGATTCTAAGGGGCACACACTAATGCGGGGTCCTTATTTCTTAGAGCCCTTAGTCTCCCACAAGTTCACCTGGCGGAGAGTTGACTCCAGGGGTTATAGATGTCTACCAATCCGTCAAATCGGTGAGTGGCACCCTTGGAGCACGTGGTGCATCCTGAAGGGCACGTCGTTCAAAAGAAACACCAATTGGCGAGTGGCACCCTTGGAGCACGTGGTGCATCCTGAAGGGCACGTAGCACAAAAGAAACACCAATTGGCGAGTGGTACCCTTGGAGCATGTAGTGCGTCCTGGAGGGCACGTCGCATTGGTAATGATGATGAGACCACCTAGATGACCCTAAGACCTTAACGCCTGAAGAAACTCTCAAAACGACTCCCCTAATTAAAATGTCGCCCAGTACAAATCTAAACCTAATTTTAAAAACATCTCTAAGATAAAATTTTGGTCTAGCCTTAGGAATAGACCCTACAAAAATAAATGCAAAGTCGTAAACTAAAACCCTCCTATGTGTTAGTTAAAGTCTTCTTAAAGTAAGGGGGGGTAAAGTAATGAGGGAGATAAATAAAATGACACCCATGGTTTTTAAATTTTACAGAAGAAATAAAATTATTTAAGTATGGGAGTATAAAAGTTAGGATTTAAAATATATATATATATATTGAAAAGACTATTAAGCACATTTATCTTTTTGGGTGTTAAATATATATATATATATATATATATATATATATATATATAATAAATAAAGGAAATGAACCATTAATAGAAATAAGGAAACTTGTAATAAAGGAAACTTAATAAAGGAAAGTGGGGGACATAGTGTAAAAAGCAAAAAGGAATCAACAATTAAGGAGTTACTAAAATGAACTAAATCTTGGCAGCTTCATTTTAGGAAAGTTATTAAAAGCATGAGAGGGGATCTAGGAACCCTAGGAGTAATTTTAGGAGCGATTAAAGGGGGATGAGAGAATTGAGTCTTTTAATTATTAAAAAGAAATTAATTTTTGGAGAACCAAGGGGATGAGTGACACTTGGATGGCAGAGAATTTTTAGAGTTTTGTCATAAAAAAATTAATTTAATAATGATTTAGGAAAGTAGGTGGGTCTCAAATTTCTATAAAAGAAGGGGAAAAGAAGGAAGAAGGGGGGAATGGTTAGCGTAACATTACACTGTCGTATTATGGCTTGATGGATTGCTTGTGAGGAGTTGGGTTTATCTCAGCTGTATTGGAGTGGTAGCTCAGCCTTGGAGGCGAGTTGAGAAGCTAGTCTTATCTCTGGATCTTGTGTGGCCCCTTTGCGGCTCAGGGGGCTAAGGGGGGAAGAAGAGTACCCCTAGCGATTGGTTGGGAGGTACCGCTGAGCTTTCTACGGTCGGCAAGTAGGAGCGGCAAGGAGCGAGGGACATCAATCGAGGCGTGGACAGCATACGAGGCAGGCACAAGAAAAAGGTGCGCATTCGTTTAATTGGTAAGGATGTGCTAGGACTTATGATTATATTCACTTGTGTGTTAGGTAGGTAAGAAATCCTCTGGTTTTATGACTGCACCTTTGAAGTACCTTGTGATTGGAATGATGGTGAAGTTCCTTATTTCTGCATTTTATATTCACCAGATGAATTATCTTGTGTTTTATTCACTGTTGGGTGAGCATGCTATGTGTTTCATTACCTCCCTCGCAACTTGACTCTACAATTGTTTTCATTGGCCCTTGTTTTTGTTTTCTTCTTTCTGAGTATTTTAGCTCTGCTTGGTGTTATTGACGATTTTTTTTTATCCTAGGCCTGTGCCCACTCGTCTAACCGATGAAAGATTCAATTCTGCGGTTGCTTCTGGTTGACTTGTCTTGTTCTGCGCTACCCTCTTGTATCGGTGGTAACATCCTTATTTCTATGCTGGTAAATGTGGTAATATATGTTAAACTATCTTTATACATGTTAACCTTGCCGTTGACAGAGGATGGTTGTTGACCAAGCTCTGCGTTAAAATCTTGAATGTATTTCGCTGCGATCAAGGGAGAGTAACCATACTTGCCCTCGAGATCCTGGCAATTTGGTTTCTTTTACATATCCTTGAAATGTGTTATGTTTTTCGGCGACTTGGGGAAAGTGACCCACATGTTTTCGACCACCAAAACGCCGCATTTTCGTGTTACGTCTCTCTGCTCTTGCCTTGATGTTTCTCTATGAGTTATGGGTGCCTTAACCCGTCCATTTTCGTTTCATTATTGTAATGATGTTGTACCCTTCCTCTGCACTGTTGGCGCACACCTGTAATGGAATTTGCGCCCTCCCTCTGCACTATCGACGTGCGCCTGTAGTGGTTGATGCGCTCTCTCTCGGCGTTTTAATTGAAATCACTAAACGCGCCTCCTGTTTCCCGCCAGTAGTGACCAACCTTAGCCCCTCGCTCTGCCATTGAGTTAGAATTGCATCGTTTACCTCTTCCTGCGCGTGTTGTATGGAGGTGAAGGAGTTCCATGACAATCAGGATACCTCCCTTGATTTTCGGAGCTGAATCAGTGAGAGATTTACGGGTCATGTTCTTGTGTAACTTCTCTGAGCGTACCCTGATGCGGGTTGTCAATTCTGACACTCTGTGCATCTAAATTTCGGGGTCGTGGATAACCAAATTCTACCTTCCATCCATGGATTGGGTCGCTGGTTCGAACCGACAGTAGGTCGGATCCTTTGTTTGGCCATTTCGGTATAACTGTTCCAGTGTTTCCAGTAATTTTATTCTCCCCCGGTGGTAGAGCCTTCCAGTAATGGTTATTTATATTTGTAAAAACTGAGTTGATTTGTAGTTTGATTGACATCCCTTCTTTTATTAAAGTAGAAAAATTATAGATCCTCGTAATAATAGTGACCTGGAAATTCTTAAATAACTTGTATGAGACTTTAAGAAAATTGGAATTAACCTTTACCACATTTCACGCTCGGGTTATTTTATTTACTGAATTACAAAAAGCATCTTTTTCCAGATAGGCATATTAATCTTGAAAATTATCGTCGGATACTTATATTCCTTCTTCTAACTGTTAATACCGTTACCTGGGCGTTATGCTGGAAGATTGGTAGATATGTTTTTATTCGGTCAACTAAATTGCGTTTAACCCGGTCTGAGTATGGTTCCTTTATGAAATTGAGCCTGGTTACAAGGAGTATTGCCTCAAATTACTGATTGACTATATTCCCTCCACTCTCAGTTACGGTTAATTATAATGCAGATATTGTCTCTAACGTCCAGATCTATAATTGTGATGTTATTATTTTAAATGGCAATATAAAATGATATTTTAGGAATGCAATATTGGAATCGTTTGTAGAACATTTTGTGGTTATAGTTGTTTTTCCTCTATTTAAATTAATCAACAATGGATGCTTTTTACCTTCTTCTTGTGCCTACACTGACATTTCCAATGCTGAATTATGTTATTATATTCTCTAAAAATTGGAATTCTATACCCCAAATATAATGGAGTATGCACGAGACTTATGTTCAAATTATCCCTTAAATCATGTGGCTTTTAACATTAGATGACATGAGGGACGTGAGATTCTCCTTTGATATTAAAAAAGGTTCTTCTAAGGATATATAGATGTTTATGTTGTTACATTAGATTTTGGTTTAAAGAATTGCTCCCATTATTATATAATGCAGTTGGTTTTAGTGATATAAAAAGGGATAGTCTTAGTCCCCTTTTCATAGAACCTGATTTCTTTAAATGTGCTATTGATTGCATTGTAAGGTGACGATAGGTTAAGTGAATGAAGTATTAATGAATATGGAATGTTAGCAGTTTAGGTTACTACCTTTATTATAGGATGCAATCTTCCAATACTGTCAATGTGCATGGTAATGCTAGTGTAGCGCAATCTACTAAATTTATGTTTTATCGATAGGGTA
>ML856181.1:0-11958 GCA_009831015.1 Picea engelmannii | reverse complement strand
ATATATATATATATATATATATATATATATATATATATATATACGGTCCTTTCATTATGTATGCGGTTGAAGGACAAAATTCCTTCTCGTTGAAAAATTTAGAAGGTGAGAGTTTGGGTGCACACTCACGATTCCTTGAGCATTTATTCGTCTGTTAATTATTCGAGATATGTCATTGAAAACAAGATCTACATGGCAGCATAGTCCCTGCGAGATAACGAGAATATAGCTCACTGCAGTAGCGCACAAGCTTACTATAAATATGGAAAATATCACAATACGATAGAATCGTAGTGAGGATATACCACCGGAAAAGTTCTAGAGGTTACTATAAATTTTAATTATAAAGACAAGACATCCCCAAAACAAAAAAAACATCACTTCTAGTGAAACTTTGAACAGTGTTATGGATCTGTTAAATGTTAAAAAAACATATTTATACCCTTTGGGGTTGATCTGTTGACTAGGCTATGTCTCCCCTTAGTGTTGAGATCAATAATTTGAGCAAAGCCTTCAAAATTCCCAGGAATGGCCGAGTGGCCGTCGCTATTTGCCTATACGATGAATCCTTTGGCAATGTGAGTGAAATGGGTGGAATTCTATAAAACATCGGGAGAAATTCCATATTGAATAGAATAAAAATGAGTGGAGAATATCCAGCACATAACATATTAAATTATGAATTAAATGCTCGTGCACAGAACATATTAAATTAAAAATTGAATATAACAATGTTATACTTTGAAAATTTGTTTAAATTTATAGTCAAATTTCTTAGTCAATAGAATTAATGTCAAATCAATAACAAACTCATTTCTATAGTCCTCTTTGGCAGGGACTAATAAAATCAATATATATATATATATATATTGTAAATAGCAAAATCTCAAGCATAAAATGTTTTTTATCAATTTGAATTTATGAAAAATCAATTTTATTTTGAAAGATACATATTTTCTCGACAAAATCAGTTGTAAATATACTACTTAAAACTCTACGCATAACTTTTCCCATATAAATTTGAAATCGATGGTGTATTTTTACTCATTTAAATACTTATTTTTAAATAGAGCATTTCTTCGATTTTCAGATAGAGATTTTCTAAAAATTTGAAGTTTCAACTTTGACATGATCAAGATTGTCTATATCATAAATACGAAGTTTCAACTATGACATGGTCGAGATTGTTTATATCATAAATACGTCTAGAATTTAGATACCCAACATTCAAATGTTGCAATAATTTATGCGCTAGTTACACGCATATGTCTGTTTAATGTTGGAATGATATGCGATTTGCAATGGATGAAAATGAAGTTTTCTCAGGGAAAACTATTGTCAACTCATTAGGAAAGGATTATACTATCTTATCGATGCTTACTGAATTTCTCGTGAATCAGCCCATTAGTCCTTTTTCGATGAGAACAACGATTTATGGCACGAGTGGAATGGAATGATATGATATGTTGAGATTTAAACACGTTCCTATGAAACTTCAACATGAACTATGTTGAACACATAGCACAAGATGAAGAAGGCTATGAAGCAATAATGAAGCCATCACCAAACCCCAGTGAAGTATGAAATAAAAGTCAAAGAGAAGCATCCCAAAGTGGAAAAAACATTATTATTAGCCAAACAACATCTCCTAATCCTCCTCCTATCAATAAAATTCAAGTTGGACCATTCACTCTTATTTTAATTAGCTTCTTTTAAAGTTTTAGCTTAAAGTTATTCGTTCACGTAGTGTAGCGACCTCCTCGTTACGACAACCATTCTAGTAACAGGTGCAATTTTTCTTTTTCTTTTTTTTTTGAGGTGTGTGCGCGCGGGTAGAATTAACAACACACTTAACTGTACGATGCCACTCGACAACCAACAAGATGCAACCACGAATTTCAGCACAAGCAGAATGAAGGCACTCAATGAGAAACTGCAACAAATACGACCATAGGCAGACGACGCACAACACATACATTAAGAGATACTGGGGTGCACAGTGAGGACACAGAGGGAAGAATCCAGGGTGTTAGGGTTACTATTTTTGCACAGGAAAGTAGGGCGTTTAGTCTTATGTCTTCTCGAAAGAAGATTAGACAAGCTCCTGGCCGACGGCTCAGGCAGAAACTAGTAACCCGATCTAGAACAAGACGCAAGCAAGACGAACACAACGAGATGAACCTGATGTATTATAATGACAACAAGCAATAAACACCCCTAGACATGAGGCGTACAACTAGCAGTCGGGTGCATAAAACGACAATAGGTGTTAAGTACAGTACAGTCACAGATGGAAGAATCCAACAGTAGAGTTTACTATTTCTGCATAGAAAAGTAGGGCTTTTAGTCTTATGTCTTCTCGAAAGAAGATTAGACAGGCTCCTGGCCGACTGCTCAGGCATAAACTAGTAAATCTTTTAGGGAGTCGTTGTAGTGGAACTGTGCCTTTAAACAACCCGAGACTACTGATACGGCTAAGAGTGTTTTGCAAGAGTGGAAACTATGCCTTTAAACATCCCGAGACTCCTGATACGGCACTGGATTCATTACACAGAAGAATCACCCACACAAACCTGTCTTCTAAGGCTACCCAGGTGACTATATCCCGCCCGACAACCAACCAAGAAACCAACTGAAAACTATCAAGTGCAACATAAACAAGAAGGACGACTACGTCCTTTACGGATGGCGCGTGAGAAAGGACTCCGACCACGACACCTAAGTTCAACATTAATCAATGAATCAACAACCCTCAATTACTAACTTCGAGTAGTTTATGGTATGTAAATCCAGGACATTCCACTAAGTATGTCTTGTCAATATCGATAGATTACACTGACCTCACAAAAGGATAACCATATCATTTCATCGCTAATTACAATAACATTGAAATAAAATAAAGGTCATACATTCAGCTCTAACCTTGCAATTTTTATATGGTATGAGGAACACCATTTCATATTTCAAAACAATATATAACAATTATGAAATTTATAAACAATTATTCAATAACATAAGTATGCCACACATTCTTCCTTTACCTATTGCAAGTCCATAAGCTTTAACATCAGACATTACATCCATTATCATTCCGAGCACCCTAATAGTCTTAGCCTTATCTTGGCCAAAAGCATTAACCTAAAAATCCATCGCCCTTCTCTCCTATATTCTCTAATGGATTAAAATTCATCAACCTAACATTCCATTACACTACATTATTCGATATTTACCCTAACAATGCTATCTTATAAAGCCATGATTTTTTTTTTTTACAATGCTACTATCAATCGCCATATTACTTTTACAAAATCACTTTAACAATTATTACAACTTCCAACAGTATTACCTTGCATGACTGATGTATCGAACATACAACAACACTACGATTTAGCAATAATTGACACTACTACTATCAATACCATATTTAACCATATTTAACAAGATATTGCCAATGTATTAACAATATATTTAACAATATTTAACAATTTATTTAATAATATATTCAACAATATTTAACAATATATTTTAACACCTTTAACAACATGTACCATATTATCCATCCCTTAAATGCCAACATTTATCAGATCTACGAATGAAAGACGATGTCCATAAAACAACACAACTTCATACCCTCGGTGTCACTACATTCCATTATTTTAACTTAAGGATAACATTACCACCAAGGTTGAGATATACAACAGTCCTGCAACTATGAAACCCCACTGACATGTATGAACTAAAAAGGATATAATCAACATAATATTTAATCAATGGAAAATAAAGATTTACAGTCAACGTTTATAACAGAGAACCGGGTCCAGGGTTATTTAGAAATGTGGAACTATAAATCTGTAAGTCACAGGTAAACAATCAACACGTACTAAAAATGCCCACGCAAAAGATGCCACTATGTGTAATAAAAACGCAGACCACTTAGAACCTTTAAAACACAGATTTAAAGAACGCCCAATTATATCAGTTAATAACGCAGATCATTAAACAATAAAACGCAAAATTAAAACGCCCAATGCATCAGTAACACGCAGGTTAAAGAAAGACACCCAATACATCGGCAGAACGCCCAATAAAACAATTGCAAACACCCCATATCAATTTTAAACAAAACGCCCAAGATAACAGAGAAAACGCCCAACCTACAGTTGCCCAATCGCCCAGAAATAGTGCAAAATGCCCACTGTACATGATCAACGACCACTGTAAAAAAAAATTCTCACTGTGTATAGTAAAATCACCCCCCCTATTTAATAAAAGACCAAGGTAAGAATTTCTCAGTGTGCAATAAAAACGCCCAACACCAGCATTGCCCACGATATAAGATAAATATGCCCAACATAAGAATGCTCATACTGAAGGAGAAATGCAGGCCATCAACATTAAAATGCAGATCAACGCATTCAAGCAAAGATTAAAACCCAAAATCTACAATGCATACCGAAAACGCCCAACAAAATACATTCTTCTCATGGCCAAAAGCGGCGGTAACAATTTGAACATTGCCAGAACAAACTCACAATAACCTTGCTGAAACGAAATTTGCCGAATATAAAAATTCCATAACAATCTCACAATAGCAGCATCGATAACATTAAATTTTCCGAAACTTTCCAGAACAAACTCACAATAACATTGCAGAAACAAAATTTGTCGAATATAAAAAATGCCAGAACAATCTCACAATAACCTTGTTGAAACGAAATTTGCCGAATATAAAAATGCCAGAACAATCTCACAATAGCAACATCGATAACATTAAATTTGCTGAAACTTGCCAGAACAAACTCACAATAACATTGCAAAAACGAAATTTGCCGAATATAAAAATGCCAGAACAATCTCACAATATCAACATCATAACATTAAATTTGTCGAAAGTAAAAATGCCTTCTACTTCACCAATTAAAATCATACCGTTGCCTTACACCCACATCGAAAGACGTCCCGTGCTATGTGTCGTGTCCCATAGAAGGCTCACTGGTACCTCCCAGCCAAACGCTAGGGGTACTCTGCTTCCCCCTTATCCCCCCGAGCCGCAAAGGGGCCACACAAGAACCAGAGATAAGACTAGCTTCTCAGCTCGCCTCCACGGCTGAGCTACCACTCCAACACAGCTAAGATAAACCCAACTCCTCACAAGCAATCTGTCAAGCCACAATTCGGCAGCGTAACGTTACGCTAACCATTCATCCGCTCTTCCTTCTTTTCCCCTTCTTTTATAGAATTTGAGACCCACCTACTTTCCTAAATCATTATTAATTACATTTTTAATGAAAAACCTCTAAAAAATTCTCTTTCGTCCAAGTGTCCATCATCCCTATGGTTCTCCAAAATCTAATTTCTTTTTAATAATTAAAAGACTCAATTCCCTCATCCCCCCAAAAATCGCTCCTTAAATTACTCCTACGGTTCCTAGACCCCCTCTCATGCTTTTAATAACTTTCCTAAAATGAAGTTGTTGATTTTTAGTAACTCTTAAATGTTGATTCCTTTTCTCTTTTTTCCCTATGTCTCCTACTTTCCATTATTAAGTTTTCTTTATCACAAGTTTCCTCATTTCTATTTTTTTTATTCCTCTCTTTTATTATTATTTTATTTTTTATTTTTTTATTTTTTGTTAAACCCAAAATGATAAATGCGCTTAATAGTCTTTTCAATATATTTTTAAAATCCTAAATTTGTATACTCCCACTCTTTAATAATTTTAATTCTTCTTTATAATTTAAAATCCATGGGTTTCACTTAAATTAACTCCCTCATTACTTTACCCCCTTTAATTTTAAGAAGACTTTAACTAACACTTAGGAGGGTTTTCGTTTACATCCTTAAGTTTATTTTTGGAGGGTGTTCTCTTAAGGCTAGTCAAAATTTTATCTTAGAGGTGTTTTAAATTTAGGTTCAGATTTGGACTCGGCGACAATTCATTAGGGGGGTCGTTTTAAGAATTTTATCAGGCATTAAGGTCTTAGGGTTGTCTAGGTTGTCTCATCATCATCATCAATGCGACGTGCCCTTCAGGACGCACTACGTGCTCCAAGGGTTCCACTCGCCTTATTTGCCTCTGTGGTGCGACGTGCCCTTCAAGATGCACCACGTGCTCCAAGGGTGCCACTCGCCCACTTGTGATTCTTTTGCGTGACGTGCCCTTCAGGATGCACCACGTGCTCCAAGGGTGCCACTCGTCGGCTTGATGGATTGGTAGACTCTATAACCCCTGGAGTCAACACTTTGCCAGGTGAACTTGTGGGAGACTAAGGGCTCTAAGGAATAAGGCCCCCACCTTATTGCATGCCCCTTAGAATCATCGTGAGTGACTGTCGCAGTCTTCCCTCACGGCATCGTGGATCCTCTCGAACTAGGTAATCGTTAACCTATAGTTCGAGCCACGACGGGAGTACTAGTAGGTTGTGGCAGGGATATTGTCCACACCTCTCCCTCATCCTCTCTGGAAATCATGTGTGGCCCCTTTACTCCATATGTGAGTCTTGGTCGGGAAGCTATCGTCAGCCTGCATCATCAACCATCATGTCATATCATGTCAATCACATATCATAAAATCAATAGCATATCATCAAAACAAAACAATATCACCGTAAATGAAACAACCCAAATAGCCCACTCCCTGACTCAATCCGGAGTCCAAGGAAGTTCCACCGATGCCTCTGCATCCTCAAGGTCCGAAACCCTGCACACTCAATGAAATTGAGTCAGCAGCGCTTATCTACATCAAAGTAGTAAACACATCCTGTCATATAACTTAACGCGTCATAATGAAGGAAAATGTTTTATCATCATAAAAATCTATATCACTTGAGAGCAAGTGTCCTCAAAGAATAAGTTTGGTAAGTGCGCCAGAGCAGGATGTTACATTCACCCCCTCTTGGTCTAAACTTTGTCCTGAATTTTCTCAGCATAAACGCCGAAATAAATGTACCATAATATCATAAGTACCACAGTATCATAAGTCTATCTATCAAACAAAAATGGAAACTGCTGGCGCATATCATATGCATCCTCCCAGGTCGCCGAGTGCAGACTATAATTGTCCCACTGGACCTTGACCTGATCTACCATTCGACGTCATAACTGTCGAGCGCGTTGATCTAAGATGTGGACTGGCTCAGTCGTGAGCGATCCCTCGTCCGATACCTACAAGGAACTCAAGTCAATCGCATGTGTAGGATCACTAACATAATGTCTCAAAACAGATACATGAAAAACATCGTGCATACACCTCAAATAATCAGGCAAGGCCAGTCGATAGGCCACGGGCCCCTTTCTCTCCACAATCTCGAAAGGTCCCACAAACCTAGGAGAGAGTTTATCTCCCTTTCCAAACTTGATCGAACTCTTATGCGGTTTAACCCACAAGAAGACTCGATCGCCGACCTCGTAACTACGGTCGACTCGATGCGCATCGGCATAACTCTTCTGTCGATCCTGCGCTTCTTTTATCCTTTGTCTTATGGTTTGCATTTTCTCTTCCATTTCTTGGATCGCTTCTGGTCCCACCAGGACCCTATCCTCAAGACGATCCCAACTCAAGGGCGTCCAACACGGTCGCCCATAAAGAAACTCAAAAGGCACCATCTTAATGGTGCTCTGGTAACTGTTGTTGTAAGCGAACTCTACGAGAGGAAATAATTCCTCCCAACGTTTTTGTTGGTCCATTACGTACATGCACAACATGTCTTCCAAGGTTTGTTTCGTACGTTCTGTCTATCCGTCAGTCTATGGGTGATACGCAGTACTAAAGTTAAGTTGAGTTCCCAAGGCCTCTTGGAAGCTCCTCCAAAATCGTCCGGTAAACACCGATCCTTGATCAGATATGATCTTCTTAGGCACGCCATGCAGCCTCACAATCTCACTGATGAAAACTCTCGCTATGTCAGGTGCCTGATATGTCGTACGCACCGGAATAAAGTGAGCACTCTTTGTTAGAGTGTCTACTACTACAAAAATCGAGTCATGTCTCCTTGCCGTCAGTGGAAATCCAACAATAAAATCCATCGAAATGACTTCCCATTTCGATTCCAGAATGGCATGTGGTTGAAGTAATCTCGCTGGGTGTCTATGTTCAGCCTTGACCTGCTGACACTCAAGACATCTAACCACAAAGTTGACTATGTCGGCCTTCATTCCTTTCCAGAAGAACAAGGGTTTAAGGTCTTCCCTCATCATCGTAACTCCTGGGTGAGCCATGTAAACTACTCTATGAGCCTCGCTCCGAATCAAGATCCTCAATTCGTCATTTGGCAGTACGTAAATCCGACCTCTAAACCTCAATAAACCATCACTATCAAATGTATATCCCTCAAATCATGGTACCATCACAGGGTTTTGTTCTATAAAATACTCGACTTCTTTGTACCAGTCATTGTCACGCTGTAAAGTGAGAATCTTCTCACGTAGATTCGTTTGAAGAGGCAACACCGAAAAGATGCATGGCCTCCGACTCAAAGCATCTACCACTCGGTTCATTGTTCCCTTTATGTAAGTAATCTCAAAGTCGTACTCACTAAGCAATTCCGACCAACGTCGTTGTCGCGCGTTCAGGTCGCTTTGCATAAAAATGTGTTGTAATCCACAATGATCAGTCCTTAATTCAAATTTTCATCCAACCAGGTAGTGTATCCATACCTTTAAGGAATATACGATGGCTAATAACTCCAAATCATGCGTCGCGTAGTTTTCCTCAATCCTTCTTAATTTCCTCGAAATGTAAGCAATCACTCGTCTGTCTTGCATCAAGACTCCACCTAAACCTTCCTTGGATACGTCAGTGCATACCAAGAAGTCTGCGTCCATGTTAGGGACCTTTAGTATTGGCGTTGTTGTCAACAACTCCTTAGGCCTCCTAAATGCTTCCGCGCATTTCTCTGTCCAAACAAACTTCTTGTTTTTCTTCTGCAATTCCGTGATCAGATTCGCTATCCTTGAAAATCCTTCGACAAACCATCGATAGTATCCTGCTAAACCCATAAAACTATGCACTTCTGTGACATTCGTCAGCGCAGGCCATTCCATAATAGCCAAACCTTGGTTGGATCCACGGCGATACCTTCGCTGGAGATGACATGCCCTAAGTAGTGAATCCTTGATTGATAAAAAGAGCATTTGGAAAGTTTCCCATATAATTTGTGTGCTCGTAAACATTATAGTACCAAGCGCAAGTGCTCGTCATGCTCCTCTATCGTCCGAGAGTAGATCAGAATATCGTCGATGAATACTTGGACGAACTTGTCCAAGTACTCACAGAACACCCCGTTCATCAAGCTCATAAATACCCCTGGGGCGTTTGTCAATACAAACGGTAAAATAGTAAACTCGTAATGTCCAAATCTTGTCTTAAAAGCAGTCTTAGGGACGTCATCCTCCTTGATCCGTAACTGGTGATACCCTAATCGCAAATCGATCTTAGAGAACACCATTGCACCCTTCATTTGATCAAACAGATCATCAATTCTTGGTAAGGGGTATTGATTCTTGATCGTATCCTTGTTCAGTTAACGATAGTCAATGCAAAGCCTCCATGATCCGTCCTTCTTCCGAATGAAAATCACGGGTGCACCCCATGGTGACACACTAGGACGTATCAGTCCCAGGTCCATCAACTCCTTCAGTTGCATTTTTAACTCTTGCAACTCCGGGGTTGACATCCGATAAGGCATTCTCGCTATCGGTTCAGTCCCCGGTTTCAGGTCTATAGTAAACTCCAATTCTCTTTCTAGCAGCATCCCAGGCAACTCCTCTAGAAATACATCCACAAACTCCTTCACCACCGAAAGGTGTTCTAGACCTTCTGCTACTCCCTTTTCGTTTAGCGCAAGGATCGCATAAATATTGCACCCCTTGGGCATACTCTTCCGTAACTGTAAGGAAGAGACGAACCTCAGGGATACTCCCTGGTTCTGTCCTACTATCACACGTCTCTGTCCTTCATCATTGACTAAGCTCAACCATTTCGTCTTATAGTTGAGTATCACCTCATGCGATTCCAACCAATCCATGCTGATCACGATGTCATAAGATCTTAATATTGTGACGTACAAGTTGACCCTCGTGACAAACTCTCCCAGGTTAAGGGCACAGCCCGTAACCTTTCCTCCGACCTTCTGTTTGGCTCTCGAAGCCATATCCACGAAGCTAAACTCATCCTGTTCGACTGCCTTGACCTTAATCCTTTTTAGCGCTACACCAAAAATGAAACTCTCAGTAGCTCCCGGGTCTATCAAAATACTAAGGGTCTGGTCAGTGACAGTACCTGTCATCTCGAGCACAGTCGACTGGTGCTCTGCCTGGCGGTTATGCACCGCTGCATGAATCTGATGGGCCTTGCCCATATCTCCCACTGTATTAGGTCCGGCTGATCCGGATGCCCTGGTCGTCTCCACAGGACAGTCACGGTGGTAGTGTGGCTACCCACATGTCCAACACCCCTTCTTCGGCCTAGTAGTCCTGGTACCCGAAGTAGAAGGTGACGGCCCACTAGCCTGGAAACCTGGTCTGTTCTGCTGAACATGCCTAAATTGTTGCTGCTGCGGGCGATGCTGCTATTGCTGCTGTGGTCCTCGGTAAGGTGTTCGTTGCTGAGGTAGCGGTCGTCGTGGTGTAGCAAAAGTGGATCCCCTCTAGAAGCCACGATACCCTGGTGTGTGTCTCACGGGTGTCTGCTGCTGTGGCGTACCAGATGAACCCTGTCCTGCAGGTCTTGCCGAAGTCATGGTCTGACCCCCACTAATAAGCTCCTCCTCTGCTATGAGGGCCTTTTGGACAACGTCGTGCAAGGTTTGAGGCATAAAGATCCTAACCTTCACACGCAGGTTGTCGTTAAGACCAAACACAAACCAACTGACCTTGAGCTTCTCAGTGTTCAGGTGCAGAGCATACCGGAGCAGCTCCATAAAACATGCCTCGTACTCGGGCACCGTACGACCTCCCTGTCATAATACATTGAACTCATTGAGTTGGTGCTCAATGAATTCCTCTGAATGATACCTCTCTCGGAACCTTTCCTCGAACAGTTCCCATCACATGTCCTCGACGACCATGTTCAGCTGTGGTAGGAGCGTCTTCCACCATAGAAGAGCGCTCCCCTTCAGTTGAAAGACCATCATGTGGAACTTCATGTTGGAGGTATAATCATGAAGTTCAAAGAACATCTCCATATTCTCCAACCATGCCTCAGCTTCTACGCCGTCCAGGGCACCAAAGAACTCAGGAAATTTCACCTTCTCAATTTCACAGTGAATGCTACCTGTAACGGCCGGTGCACGTGACGGAACCTCAGCAGGTGCCGGCCCCCTGGCCTCATTTCTGTCCAATCTGCCGATCAACGCCTCGGACATGCGCTGAAAAGATCTCATCATCCCCACAACATCGACAACTGCGATCTGCTCCTATCCAAGGACCTTCTCGCCTCCCTCGAGGTTAGACCCCTCAGGTGTGGATGCTGCTGGAGGCATCACGCCTCCTCCCCTAGCACCCGGTCGTCTACCTCCATGGCGTCCTCTAACCATGATTATCTGCACACACACAATCAACTCGATCAACAATAGAATAATCAACATAATCATGTCAACGGAAGCCATAGATAATCCCAAGTCACAGGTCGAACCGACTCTGATACCATATGTAGCGACCTCCTCGTTACGACAACCATTCTAGTAACAGGTGCAATTTTTTTCTTTTTCTGAGGTGTGTGCGCTGTTGGGACCACATATTGTACCTTTTTGCTCATACTTTTCGCCATTGTTATACCCTTCATCACCTGTATTTAGACTCATATTATCACTTCATGTGATCACCCCAAGGTATACAACGTCCTTTCTCATCACTATATGTTTAATTTGTTTTGCATAACACTTTACATTACTTTTGAACCTAACCATTGATTAGAAGTGCAGAAGTGTCCATATTTGCAGAATAGTATTTCAGACCGAT